>NW_019379470.1:422255-526237 GCF_000648655.2 Copidosoma floridanum | reverse complement strand
ACTGTGTAACTGTAACAATTTTAAACATTATATTCTCAAATTAAATTTATTTAAGTATATATTAGGAATAATGAAAAGTTAGAATATAAGTATTACTTTGCTTTGACTTTTTAACGGTGCGTGCATATACTTACTAAGCATCAGTAGTAAATTGTAACTGTTAGATGCAATGTAAAAATAATAAATTAGTCAACAAATAAAGGTTGAATCAAATATGTGCATAATTTTTGTGAACTTTAATAATAACCTTTTATGACTCTATATCCATAGAGCATGGTGCAACCGACCTATTTTTAAAAAACGCAGTAGATGCAGAAAAAAATTGTATTTATATATATACACGTATAAATAACGATTGAAAAAAAATGTTTTCTTCTGTTTCCTTTCTACCCTACTAAAAAGGTCACGAAAAATTAAAAAAAAACTTTAAAGGCGAAAGACTGTACAATTATTTCTTTAAAAAAAATTATTAAAATTTTCAAATAAATCAATAGTCCTTATTAAAATTTTTCTGTTAAAAAATAAGGTAGAATGAAAAAAAATTATGATTGTCTATCGCTTAAACAATCGTCTAAAAATTTAACGCATAAAATGGACCATTGAATCCTTCCATGTCTGATACTAAAAAGAAACACGTTAATTTGATAGTGGCCTTTCTTTACAAACAACAAGGATTATGTATAACATCAACATTTTTTAAGGAAACACCAAACACAATTTTAATAAAAATTTTGTTTATCCTCTTAACAGAAGCGTGAATACAGCAACGTCATTTTCACTCTTGGGTACTGGATGGTGATGTCGATGAGGAGTGAGGAGAAATAAAGGGCCGTTTGTTGGGCGTTAGGGAAGCTCTGATTCGAGGTTGAGTTCGACGTTTAATCAGTAGAACACAACATTACCAGATGAAAATATATTATCTGCATTCGAATTGTTTTTTTTTTTTTTTTTTCGAAAAATATCAGAAAATATGAGAGAAAATTTCTGAATTCACGGAGTACCATAAATATTTTTATCAGCAAAAAAGAGTAAATTTTTTAGAAAATATTAATACAACTGATGGAATGGTTCTTCAAATAAATCATAAAAGTCTCAAGTGTTCATAACCATTTTAGGGGCGGAATTCACCTTTCCTTTTAATTAAAATGTAAAGGAGAAAAACTTTCGAGATAAAATTAATTGTACTGAGGCTCATTACTTTTTTAACTTACTATTTCTTTTCTAATGGTATTGAAATAATTACGCAACTGTAAGCCGTCAAAAACAAAATTCTGGTTCTCACCACCGACACTTTTACTTTAAAAGAATCGAAATAAACTACAGCAATTTCATTCAAACTATGGCTTGCAAGCTGTTTAAAAAACATGTACGTCTTTCTCGCCAGTTGCATCATGAATTCACACATTTTTTGGACCTATTTACGTACGATCAGTTTCCCTACTTTGTACAAAAAAACTATTATTTTTATAGGAAAAAATTTAAAAATTTTTTTCAATAATATATTAGATAAATTTACGTTACAGCTGTTTCAGTAGTGTGTACTATCTTTAGATACTGTACATTTAGACTAACAATACGTTCGAGCTACAATAGCTCCCATGGCTAAGTGGTAAATGTGTTAGCCTTTTAGCCGGATATACCCAAGGGGTCATGTATTCGCATCTCTACGAAAGTTATCAAGATTATTTTCTCGGTCTTCTCCACTTTATATCTGATTTCTAAAACAGATATTTCATTTTTCTGGTAATGTCTGGACCCCCAGCCACCAACACCTGGCTAGCTCACCGGCTAAAAGTCACTCCCGCGTAAAAAAAATCAAGTTTAAAAAATTTAAAAAAAAGTTTTTTTCCGCCCTCGGGTGGTTTGGGGAAGCTGGTACTTCCTCGGGCGAAAAAGCAGTTTTCCGAAACTCGCTCGAAAAGTCTCCTGTTCATTTTTATCCTGAAATCATTGTATTTCATAATTTGTTTTCCTCTGAAGATCAATGAAATTTCTACTACTATATATTTTTTATTACTTTGTGACGTACTCTAAAATTATTAAATCAGTACTGAATCTCAGAAAGATGTTAACTTTCTTGGGAATTGGTTCATCAATTTATTTTTAAAATATAGTATCCACCTAAATTAAGAAAAAAAAGTTGTACTAAGATAAAATTTAAAAAAAACATTATTTTTGGGTACAGTTTTCTAGCAGTAGTTTTGTTAGGTAAAATGTGTCTGAAAACGCATATTTAAAAGGTAATTTTCTTTACTTACAGAAGGAGAAGTACCGAAAATTGTTGAAACCAACATGAATGACACGGAAATGATTTTATTTGAAAGGAATGATTTGAGTGTCATTAACTTATTGTGCAAGGCTAAAGGGGTACCAAAACCAGATGTTACGTGGTACAAGGATGGTTCACCTTTAGAGTTATCCAAGCAATTCAGTATGGCAGATAATAACGAGACATTGACAATACATTATCTATTGCTTAGTGATAGTGGAAATTATTCGTGTCTTGTGAAAAATCGTTTCGGAGAAGTACGAAAATCTATAAAGTTCACCGTTCAAGGTCATAATTAAAATTCAATCACGAATACTTTTCGTACGTTAGAAATTTTCATGTAAATAAATTATATGTACTTACGTTACTAGAGAAGCACGTAAGGTTAAGTGATCGTTTTCTTGAGAGACTTTTGGTATTAGGATTGTCAGGAGATGAAGTGGGCTATTGATCTAGCTGCTTTCTAATGATGTTTGGGTATTCTTATTTATATTTGTTGTCTTGTTATAACAGTTTTTTGATAATATACTGTGTAACTGTAACAATTTTAAACATTATATTCTCAAATTAAATTTATTTAAGTATATATTAGGAATAATGAAAAGTTAGAATATAAGTATTACTTTGCTTTGACTTTTTAACGGTGCGTGCATATACTTACTAAGCATCAGTAGTAAATTGTAACTGTTAGATGCAATGTAAAAATAATAAATTAGTCAACAAATAAAGGTTGAATCAAATATGTGCATAATTTTTGTGAACTTTAATAATAACCTTTTATGACTCTATATCCATAGAGCATGGTGCAACCGACCTATTTTTAAAAAACGCAGTAGATGCAGAAAAAAATTGTATTTATATATATACACGTATAAATAACGATTGAAAAAAAATGTTTTCTTCTGTTTCCTTTCTACCCTACTAAAATGGTAATTAATTGTTCTTGCAAAGATAGTCCTGTCTTATAAAATATACACTTTCAATAATAATACTTAAAATACTATACGTGCATGAAACCTTTTAAGGTTAAATCCCGAGAAATTTTTCATTTCATCAGATGGTAATTTTATTNCCTCGGGTGGTTTGGGGAAGCTGGTACTTCCTCGGGCGAAAAAGCAGTTTTCCGAAACTCGCTCGAAAAGTCTCCTTTACGACCCTCGTTACGGACCTCGCCTTCGGCTCGAGCCGCAAACCTCTCGGTTCGCAAACAAAGACTTTTCAAACTCGTAGGAAAACTACTATTTTTTAAGTTTTTTAAACTTGATTTTTTTTACGCGAGCTGTCGGTTATTAAAAGGTCGGTACAGCGAGTTGGATGGTATATTGGGAAATATCATTCAATTAGACTTTATAATATCTGGGGAGTGCTTGAGACAAATGCTGTGAACAGCAAAAATAGTACTCCGTAGGATGAATGACCACGTCAGCTGAGGAAAACTTTGCAAGGGGTCTACACGAAAGACTCGAATACTTGGGAAAAAAATTATGGTAATTACGGAGAAAAGGACATGAAAGGGTAGATATTAGAGACGTAGGACACCTCGAAACTCTGCAATGGGTGTACACTGTACGTTAGCATCTTAATACTTACTAATCGACATCCAACTAATAAGCAGACACTAACTTACTTTGATAAAGATATTTATTGTCATACATATTTCCAAAATAATGCATCATCAGATTGCAGCTCATGTGATCAAAATAATGTCGACTTTTGAAAAATTAATCATAGGGTGTGTCGAAATCTTTAAACGTTTAGTTTTATAATAAAAAGACATACTCATCCAATATACCACTAAGCAGTTAATGTAATGTTAATATAATTCTTCTTTGTTGCACTTAAATGTGAAATTTTATGATTAAAAGACATAAAAAAGATAAATTTCAAAGTCAAGTTATTAAACATTTGTTTTGCAGACTTATCTCAATACTTAACTATTTTGTAACGCGTATAATAGATATGAAAATTAGCGCTGACATGAAAGAATTGATAAAGCAAAACAGCATCAAAAACAAAAGACAACAAGCAAACAAGAAAAGAAGCAAAGAACGACGAAGGAATATAGTCAGGATCCTTCTATCATCTCGTGTCGTCGTGACGTAGGCCAATAAAATTCTTCTCTGCGAACGAAGAGTCTTTAACTCTTGACCTGCATATAAGGCGGAACAACCTTTTATTCAAATAATTAATAATTTTCATCTTACCAGATTAATTGGTTTTGAAAATTTGCTATGTATTTCTAATTTTTACTGGGAAAAATTATTTAACTATAAAGAAAAATTTAAGATAGTACTTTTTTTTAGGTCTTGTATTGTGAGTTAAAGAAAACTTAAATTTTAAAACTTGAATGAATAAAAAAAGTTAACTCTGTTGCATTAAAAATATTTAAAAAAATTTAATTTCTACTTCTCCAATTACAACGAAGATTTGTCAATTAGAAAGGCAAGGTAACCAATTTCTAAAGAGTATGAATGTAACTGAGTACAGCTGATGCAATTTTCCTAATGATAACTGACATACTACCGATGTATACATTTTAAACTATTGGTCTGATTTTCAATGAATGCCAACCCGATAACAAAAATGTTGGATACTGTAGTCGTAAGTAAAGCAAGCTAAGCCCGTTTTGGTTCAGTTTGTACTGTTATCCAAAACGTAGGGTTGAACTGGTTGATGGGTGTAGAAGTTCCCCATTCTGAAGCACACCAAATTTTATTAGTTGCTGACTATTAAAAATGAAGCAATAGACCGAAATAAATGCTTAGATCGATTAACCCAGGGGTCCAATGTACTGTCTTTCTCGGCTAATCATTTCTCTTTATTGGTGACAAAAGAATCGTAATGACATTTTAATATCTTATCGACACACTTACGATGAATACATCATTAATGAACAAAAATAGTAGTTTTCCTACGAGTTTGAAAAGTCTCTGTTTGTGAACCGAGAGGTTTGCGGCCCGAGCTGAAGGGGAGGGACGTAACGAGGTTCGTAAAGGAGACTTTTCAAACGAGTATAGGAAAACTGCTTTTTCGCCCGAGGAAGTACCAGCCTCCCAAAACCACCCGAGGGCGGAAAAATTATTTTTGAACTACACCGTCACACAGACAAAGTCACCTTTTCGAAAATATTTTCTCTGAAAATCAACATACTTCCTTTCAGGGCAAATATTTTGGTTATTTAAGCTAGGCCTATAATAACACATTTCTATTGGTAACTAAACCCTTTCTCCACCTCACATGCCAAATAGGAAACCACTATATATTATTCTAAGGATTGTCAACATGATTGCTTATCGCAGATGTACTTTTGAATTCTTACGTGCAGTAGATTCAAACTGCACATATCCAATTCCGGATTCTCATAAAATATGGTGATGAATCCCATGTCAACAAATAAGACATTAAAAGTTTAATAAGCTTTGCATGTAAGGTGTCATATTTGTAGTTAAGACAGTTTTAAGTTTAAAAAAGGCGAAAAAATGATCACGAGTCCTCTATCTAACATCGCACCGTAGTTATAGTGTCATTGAGAACTTAATCGGTACGTCGATACTAATTAATGCCTGTATTTCGTTTGATATTCTGTACCAGAGTGATTTCTGTTCACATTTTATGTTTAAACAAAAAAATCTTATTCTTAACCGTCAACTATGAGTTAACAGCTGGTTTAAGGTTTAACTTTCAGTTCACACGTGGCTGTGTCTCGCAGGTTATATAATTTAAGAGTATACACTGCAACAAAACCAGACCAGACAGTGCACGATGTCAAGATATCAAGGATGGAAGAACCTCGCGGTACTTTTGCAGTATTTGCTCTTTTTCTCGACCTACTTTCAGGTTAGTCATTCAAAGTTACCGTTTACACTTCACTAATAATTTTTTTAATAGTCAATGATACCGTATAATTATGCGATGAGGATAATTCTATAATTTTTTAAAAGTTATAGAGCTTTTGTTCCTTAATAAACTGGAACTTTATTTTTTAAACTCGTAAGAAAATGCTATTAAAACTTTTTTGTTATGTGGGAAAAGAAGACTTACTTTTCAATAAATTCAAAAAAAAAACTTGTTAGTTTAATACCCTAATTACATATTTCTTGCTATGCAATCAACTAGATAATAAAGTTCGAAATAATGTTATACTGAATTACGCCTTGGATTTTATTATAGGATAAAGCTATGGAGGTATTTTTTCAAAACATGATTCGACCAAACAACAATACATGATTAACGAACTGCGAAACATAAAGAATTAATTATTTAAAACTTCGGGCCGCAAAATAGCCCCAAAGACGACGACACTTATCCGACGAAAACTACTATTAAAAAGTCTTGTATTCTGCGTTGAATAAAAATAAAATTTAAAAAGTTAAATCATTACTAAACTTTTCTATAATGAAAATCTAAAAAAACATAATTTTAATTTAATTTTAGAAAGGTAAAGTATAACCAAAATATGTACAGTATAAATTAAAACGGGTACAGTGAGTATCATTTTCTAAAAGATTAGTGGCAAACTATTGACAAGTACATTTGAAAATTACCTATTTGATTTTTAATGAAAACCAACTCAATAACAAAAATTTAAGAGACTACCCGGCAGTAAAGTAAGCACAAAATCAAACATGTAAAATTAAACTGTTTGATAGGTGAGGAGGTTCCCCATACTTAAGCAATCGGAAATTTTATAAGTCATTAACTGGTGTAAATGAAGTTATAGACCAAAATAAATGCTTAGACCGACNAATTTACAAAAAAAAATTTTTTTCTACTGCAATAAAAATCTTTAAAAAAAACGTATTTTGAATTTAATTTTTGATTCTCAAATTATCACAGAGAGCTGTCGATCACAAAGGTAAGATAACCAAAATCTGCAGAATATAAATTTAAAAAGGTACAGCCAATGCCATTTTCTTAAAGATTAGGAACATACCATCGATGTGTACACTTAAAATTAATGATCTGATTTTTAATCAAAACCAACTCAATAACACAAATTTAAGAGACTACCCGTCAGTAAAGTAAGCACAAAATCAAACATGTAAAATTAAACTGTTTGATAGGTGAGGAGGTTCCCCATACTTAAGCAATCGGAAATTTTGTAAGTCGTTAACTGGTGTAAATGAAGTAATAGATCAAAATAAATGCTTAGTCGGACTGGCCCAGGAGTCCAATTCACTATATTTCTCAGCTTATCATTTCTTTTTTCTAGTGACAAAAGAATTGTCATGACATTTTAATAATATAGTATCGACACACTAGTGATGATCTCATCATTGACGAACTAAAAAAATAATTCGAAAAAGTCAGTTAATTAAGCCTTAAAAATCTGGTGATGTAACTTTTGGAAACCGATTGTGCAAAAAAATTACATGCAAGAAAACGTAGACAAGAATGAGAAAACCAGAAGCTTTCTCCTTTATTGTGAATCGCACCATCACACTTGTACACTCGCCTTATCGCTAGTATTTTCTCTAAAAATCTCCATGTAGCGAAACCATTTTTCCTCCTCACATTCTAATAAGGAAACTGTAATGAATTACTGTAATGCTTAACAACACAATTACTATTCAAAGATGTTCCTTTAAATTTATATGTGCAGTAGAATCAAACTGTACATAACTAATTCAGGACTTTCACATAAACATAGTGACGCTTGTAAAGTTTTTTTAAAACAGAAGTATGTTTAAATTTTTACAAAAACCAGATAAATCAATTATTCAACAACAAAAATTTATGCTGACAAATGAGAAATCAATAGTTGTAAATGCCGATGTGGTAAAAAAATTATGCATATCGGGTATCAAATTTTTTTTTTTTTAAGTTTTGCGTTTAAATGAGGTGATGAAGTTATCACGAGTCCTCTATATTACTTATCATCATCACCCGGTTTAATTATTGTTTTATAATAAGCTATCCTGATCGGTACGTTACTAACGATTTATTTCACTCCTTTGTTTGATTTTCTGTACCAGAGTGATTTCAACACACTAAATGTTAAAAGAAAAGACTTATTTTTAATCGGTGACCGCGAGTGTGGTAACAGCTTTCACATCCGTTTAACTTTTATTTAACACGTGGCTGTGTCTCACAGACTATATAAGTTAAGCGTATACGCTGCAACGAAACCAGACCATACAGTGCACGATGTCGAGATATCAAGGATGGAAGAACCTCGCAGTACTTCTGCAGTTAGCAGCACTTGCCCTTTTTCTCGATCTACTCTCTGGTAAGTCATTCAAAGTTACTGTTTATACTTCACTAATACTTTCGTCAATAGTCAATAGTACTGTCTGGGCTGTACTTAGTTCTAAAATATTTTTTAACTCAAAGGGCTGTTGTTCCTCAATAAACTGAAACCTTATTATTAAACTCGTAAGAAAATGCTATTAAAATTTTTCTGCGATGTAAAAATAGTATACTTACTTCTTATAAAATTTATTTAATTGTATATTAGGGTCACATTATAAGAATACATTTACAATTTTACTATTAATTATTTCATGTCAATATGGAGAAAAAGATTTGTAAATGATAAACCCTGCGTGGTTTGCCACATTAGGCTAATCATTGCAGGGCTAAGAAAAACTCTCTCACATTGAGCTACTTTATTTAACAATTAAAACATATAAAAAATAAGTAAATTAGGTAATATATACTGCTTAAAGATATTTTCTATAGTATTCGATCCTAAGTGCCCTTCTCTCATTTGTTTTTAACCAGGCAAAAGCAGTTAAGTGATCCGTTGAAAGAAAGATTGAATAATCCTGATCCCTACATCTCTACTACCTTATCCCTCTTTTCTTCCTAATTTCCCTTTTTTCAATTAAACATACGAGTATTCGTTTTCGTAACTACTAAAGAAGATTTACTCAATTTTTTTTTAATATTCGGTTCGTTATGATTTTGTGAAAAATCGATAACTAATATTAGGACTATTGTGCGTAGCATCGTAATACTGTCACAAAGAGCCATGGAAACGTCATATTGTAAAAAATAACTAAGAAAAATACTCAACTTATATTAATTTCTATTATATCACACTCCCAACGGATCTCTCATTATCTTACTCTGGCTCATTTTTTAAAATTATTTTTGCAACACGATATAACCCCTATTTCATTACATACTATGCTTATCTTTATATTTTCTTATGCGGAAGATCATACCTACATTCGAATAATTACATCGATTACATCAATAACGTTCAATAAATATACTGTACAGGCTGTCATGGACACAAACCCCAGCTCCATCAAAGTCTTACAGAGTTGAACATAAACGAGGGAGATGCTCTAGAAATTACTTGCAATAGCAGTGGTTTAATTTCGTTTAAATTCCCAGACAAAAATGAAGACGATGTAAGTTGTATGACTATGCTACCTTATACTAATTATATTTTCATATTAATATGTATAAAACATTTAGAAAACAAAACTTTTTCAACAAACAGTGAAACTGTGGAATGTAGGTGCCAATACGGCAAGAGTTTTTTCATTGCAGTCACTAGCTTTAATGAGGTGATAGTCTGTGAAATTATAACTGTGTAAAACTTTTGTTCACAATTTAAGTGTTGCTGTAATTTTAAACTCAAAAAGTTTTTGATTTTGGATTTATTTCACTTAATTTGACAGTGTGGCTTTAATCGTTTTACATGAACAGCTGGTTTTTTTACAGTAATAAAGGAAACGGATGAGTTTGAGGCACTCGGCGCTTCCTTAGTTTAATCAATAATTGTAGTACACTTCACTTCAACATCATAATAATTACCATATTCAGAGACAAAAAGTAAAAAAAATAGTACTGAAGGTCAAGAATAAAAAAAAAAAAAAATCATCCACTTATTGCAACATTAAAAGATTGATTCACCTTTAGTTAACTAATCAATCATAATATTTTACAATAATTTTTCTAATGAGGGAAATTTCAACGATAATTTAATTTACTTGACAAGGTTGTGAAATAAAGATTAGATCAAACAGTTTTTATTTTTTAATAGATTACAAGATCCAACAATTACAGTACTTATAATCGTGACGGAAAAATCATATTTCGAAGGTCATCAACTGTTTTTGGTGACACCGGCTGGTACAACTGCACGAATACAAAATATGGGATATTTAGTACAGACTTTAAAGATTTAAATGGCCCTTGGATGTACGTTTATGTCAAATGTATGTTAATAGTGTTTTCGTTTTTGATCTCTTTAGAATTTTATACCACATTATGAAAAAAAAGTAAATTACCAAATGATTATTATACACTTTTCTTATGCAGCCAATAAAAGTGCATTTGTTCAAAGTACTGAAGATACCTTAAAAATCAAAGTACGTGTTGGTGATCAGGCAATTCTCCCATGTCGTCCAACTTCTCCTGAACTCAATGTGACGCTTAAAACTCTCGACGGTCATGTATGTACTTGACTTTAGTACGCATATTTTTACTCACTACTTGCAAGTATATAGTATGTTTTCAATTGAATAATTCAGGAGCCACGTCCGTTGGTCAGCAAAAGGATAAGTTTCGATCCAAAATGGGGTTTTATCGTCGAAAAATCTGAATTTACGGATAGTGGAAACTACACTTGTCAAGTTAACCAAGATGGTTTCAATCAAAAAATAGACGTTGACCTGTTGATCATGAAAAAAGAGCAAAAAAAACCAGTGATTTCGATAGATGGCCTGAAACACATCGTCGCAGGTTCGACATTAAATATTAACTGCAAAGCTGAAATCGAAAAGGATAACTCTCTCAAGCTCTCGTGGGCAACTCCTCGTGATTCGGTAAGATACATGAAATTTGTGCTCTTCATTTACTATGAAAAGCATTTTTCAATGATAAAAAAAGTTTNTCACATCCGTTTAACTTTTATTTAACACGTTACTGTGTCTCACAGGCTATATAAGTTAAGCGTATACGCTGCAACGAAACCAGACCATACAGTGCACGATGTCGAGATATCAAGGATGGAAGAACCTCGCAGTACTTCTGCAGTTAGCAGCACTTGCCCTTTTTCTCGATCTACTCTCTGGTAAGTCATTCAAAGTTACTGTTTATACTTCACTAATACTTTCGTCAATAGTCAATAGTACTGTCTGGGCTGTACTTAGTTCTAAAATATTTTTTAACTCAAAGGGCTGTTGTTCCTCAATAAACTGAAACCTTATTATTAAACTCGTAAGAAAATGCTATTAAAATTTTTCTGCGATGTAAAAATAGTATACTTACTTCTTATAAAATTTATTTAATTGTATATTAGGGTCACATTATAAGAATACATTTACAATTTTACTATTAATTATTTCATGTCAATATGGAGAAAAAGATTTGTAAATGATAAACCCTGCGTGGTTTGCCACATTAGGCTAATCATTGCAGGGCTAAGAAAAACTCTCTCACATTGAGCTACTTTATTTAACAATTAAAACATATAAAAAATAAGTAAATTAGGTAATATATACTGCTTAAAGATATTTTCTATAGTATTCGATCCTAAGTGCCCTTCTCTCATTTGTTTTTAACCAGGCAAAAGCAGTTAAGTGATCCGTTGAAAGAAAGATTGAATAATCCTGATCCCTACATCTCTACTACCTTATCCCTCTTTTCTTCCTAATTTCCCTTTTTTCAATTAAACATACGAGTATTCGTTTTCGTAACTACTAAAGAAGATTTACTCAATTTTTTTTTAATATTCGGTTCGTTATGATTTTGTGAAAAATCGATAACTAATATTAGGACTATTGTGCGTAGCATCGTAATACTGTCACAAAGAGCCATGGAAACGTCATATTGTAAAAAATAACTAAGAAAAATACTCAACTTATATTAATTTCTATTATATCACACTCCCAACGGATCTCTCATTATCTTACTCTGGCTCATTTTTTAAAATTATTTTTGCAACACGATATAACCCCTATTTCATTACATACTATGCTTATCTTTATATTTTCTTATGCGGAAGATCATACCTACATTCGAATAATTACATCGATTACATCAATAACGTCCAATAAATATACTGTACAGGCTGTCATGGACACAAACCCCAGCTCCATCAAAGTCTTACAGAGTTGAACATAAACGAGGGAGATGCTCTAGAAATTACTTGCAATAGCAGTGGTTTAATTTCGTTTAAATTCCCAGACAAAAATGAAGACGATGTAAGTTGTATAACTATATTACCTTATACTAATTATATTTTCATATTAATATGTATAAAACATTTAGAAAACAAAACTTTTTCAACAAACAGTGAAACTGTGGAATGTAGGTGCCAATACGGCAAGAGTTTTTTCATTGCAGTCACTAGCTTTAATGAGGTGATAGTCTGTGAAATTATAACTGTGTAAAACTTTCGTTCACAATTTAAGTGTTGCTGTAATTTTAAACTCAAAAAGATTTTGATTTTGGATTTATCTCACTTAATTTGACAGTGTGGCTTTAATCGTTTTACATGAACAGTTGGTTTTAAGGTAATGAAAGGAATTTTTTACTTCAAGATCATAATTATTGCCATATTTAGAGACAAGAAGTAAAAGAAAATGTTACTGAAGATCAAAAATTTAAAAGAAATAAAAAAATTATCCAATTGTTGCAACATTGAAAGATTGATTCACCTTCAATTAACGAATCAACGATAATATTCTACTATTTTTCTTTTAAAAAGGAAAATTATACCGATAATAGTTTATTTTCTCAACAAAATTATAAAAAAATAATTAGACTAATTTGTTTTAATTTTTTAATAGATAACAAGATCCGACTATTACAGTACTTATAATCAGGACGGAAAAATCATATTTCGAAGGTCGTCAACTGTTTTTGGTGACACCGGCTGGTACAACTGCACGAATACAAAATATGGGATATTCAGTACAGACTTTAAAGATTCAAATGGCCCTTGGATGTACGTTTATGTCAAATGTATGTTAATAGTGTTTTCGTTTTTGATCTCTTTAGAATTTTATACCACATTATGAAAAAAAAGTAAATTACCAAATGATTATTATACACTTTTCTTATGCAGCCAATAAAAGTGCATTTGTTCAAAGTACTGAAGATACCTTAAAAATCAAAGTACGTGTTGGTGATCAGGCAATTCTCCCATGTCGTCCAACTTCTCCTGAACTCAATGTGACGCTTAAAACTCTCGACGGTCATGTATGTACTTGACTTTAGTACGCATATTTTTACTCACTACTTGCAAGTATATAGTATGTTTTCAATTGAATAATTCAGGAGCCACATCCGTTGGTCAGCAAAAGGATAAGTTTCGATCCAAAATGGGGTTTTATCGTCGAAAAATCTGAATTTACGGATAGTGGAAACTACACTTGTCAAGTTAACCAAGATGGTTTCAATCAAAAAATAGACGTTGACCTGTTGATCATGAAAAAAGAGCAAAAAAAACCAGTGATTTCGATAGATGGCCTGAAACACATCGTCGCAGGTTCGACATTAAATATTAACTGCAAAGCTGAAATCGAAAAGGATAACTCTCTCAAGCTCTCGTGGGCAACTCCTCGTGATTCGGTAAGATACATGAAATTTGTGCTCTTCATTTACTATGAAAAGCATTTTTCAATGATAAAAAAAGTTTTAGTAGCCAATTATTGAATTTGCAATCATCAAAAGCAAATTGTTATTAATATTACTAGTAAAATAAACATAAAATTTAGAGTGTTACATATGATTTGTGTGCATAAGAATTCCAGGGAAATTTCCAATTTTGTTGATGAAAACCAAAGCTCTACTACTTTAGTCACGTCTAAACTTATCCTGACCAATGTCACTTACGATGACGCGGGTTACTATACATGCAAAATAAGTTCATTGTTTAGTGAAGATCAGAGTACTGATATTTATATAAAGATACACGGTAAGTTATAAGCTATGCGTATTTTCTTTACGTTTACGTATTATTTTAATATATACTAAAATGCAAATTCCTGTTTTTACAGATCCCACCAATACATACATTAACTTGACGCATTACAAAGCGAAACAGGACTTCAATGTAGAAGAAGGCTCTTCAGTAACTTTCACAGCTAACATTGATGCATATCCGATGCCAACTCTTCAATGGTAATAGATTATCTTCGAAAATGATAGAACTGCTTCATAAAATATACATTTTTTACAATAATATTTAAAAAACTATATGTATATAAAACCTTTTAAGGCTACGTCCCAACAATGATGTCATTAAATCTGAAGGCAATTTTATTATCTCCAATACCACATCGACGTGTAGTTTGATAATAAAGAAAGTTAAACGACTTGATAGTGGTATATATGCTCTTGGAGCAAGCTATGGAGGCCAAAATAAATATTTGATCTTTCATCTTAAAGTTCATGGTACATTTTATGCTCTCATTATATTTTGACTTTTCTGTATCTAATTGCATGGAATTATTCGTTATTAAATGTTTTTATTTTTTTAGCACGATCGAATTTACCAAGTACCTATTTTCATCCTGGCGATGCACCTATACCGTTTTATACAATTAACAAAAACGCAACGTTTACATGTACAAGTACTAGTTATCCTCAGCCTAATATAACGTGGACTTACAAACGATGCCCAAAGTATAATTCAACTGATGGCTGCGAGACATCTGAGTTAAAGGTTGGTTATGCTTGGTAACAAAGAAATATCAATGCACGTGGTTTTAATGGAACAATATTGAAACATGATTTTGGTATAAGATTTTCACAATTACACGTAATGCAAGCAAAATCTCTGAAGGTGTTAAAAATACTATCAGATTTATATTGATAAAACTATTAAAGAGATGAGTTTTAAAAAAATCCGTTTTAACTTTTACAGTATTTGATTTTTATCGATAAAAACAGTTAAATATCTCTAAGTATATTCCACAATTTTTCCAACCATCTAGTTTATGTTTATAACTGGTGTTTTTTGCATTCAGAAAAGGAGACATATATGAGTTGAGTTAAATACTTATTTTGAGGGTCAAATTTCTTATACCTTCTGCTCTTTTGAAGAAGCATCCGAAAATTCTTACGTAGGAAAAAAACAGTGATCTTATTATTATTTCTTTTATTAGGCTGAAAAAGTAGAATATCAGTTTGGAAATACAACGACCTCGAAAATCACAGTTAATATTACTATGTTTGGCCAAATAAAGTGCACCGCCTGCGATCTTCATCGTTGTAACTCACGACAAAAGAATATTTTGATCATTGGTAAATAACTGTGTTTATTATACTTTAACTTAGTTACTTTTTGTTACATATCTTTTTCTTAAACTAATCAAACTTGATTTCTTAATGTACTCTATGTATTATAAAGATGTGGAGTCCATGAAAGATTCATTCAAAGTTGACCAGCCGTATAAAAAGATAGCTGAAAGTGATGATGTTACTGCAACGTGTTCTGTATTGAACTACAAGTACTCCAATGTAAGATGGCTAAGGAAAAAAGGTTTCCACAACAGATTTGGTAACTTTTAAATTAATTCGATTGAAAAACATAAACTTTAAAACAAAGACAGAAATTTTACTTCTCTTTTATCTAA
Organism: Copidosoma floridanum; assembly: GCF_000648655.2. Next base: position 510,424 of record NW_019379470.1, on the reverse strand, counting down.
TTATAGAACCAATTGATTTTACTTGGGAAAACACTACCTATACTACTAATGCTGTTCTCTCATTGAAAAACGTGAAGATATCTGATCAAGGGAACTACTATTGTACAGCTTGGAATAATAATTTTAAGAGAGAGTTCCGCAGAGTTGTATCTCTCAGAGTTTATGGTAATGATATATGTGCAACAATAGTAATAACAATAACAAAAACATATAATAATCATGATAGTATAAATAAGAGTTATAATAATAATAGCGATAATATTACTAGTAATAACAAAAATAATAATTCTTTGGCATTATTTTGCTGTCATTACATCGATAGCCAAGTGTGGTAAATTTCACTATAACTTATGGCAACTTTTTCTTTTACTTTAAAAAAATACTATAAAATTTTGGTAAAATTATGAGACACTTTAGTCATGGGAACGATTTTTTATTTGACGCTTTTATATTAATCTAAATAAATGATTTAATTTGGCTAACTAATGCATTCTTGGACACTTGGAACAAATCGTTTTTTAGCAGTGACAAAAACACCGTCAATTTTGATATTTCGATTCCAAGTCTCAGGTGGCTAGACAGAGGATATTTCCTGACATAAAATAAGCTTTTATTTCTGTATTGCATGATGTGGTGTTTTTAATAATTGACCAGGTGATCATAGTGTACAACAACATCTGGCAAAGAATTTGCTAAAAAACTATCACTATAGTAATGACAGGTTTATCATCATCCTTTTTAATGTGATCTTTTGAACTAAAAAAAAAAAATAAAAAAATAATTCAATAACTTAAAGCATGCAATATTTGTAAAGTAACCAACATGTATATTTCTTACTACTTTGTGACATACTTTGAAATTATTAAATCAGTACTGAATCTCAGAAAGATGTTAACTTTCTTGGGAATTGGTTCATCAATTTATTTTTAAAATATAGTATCCACCTAAATTAAGAAAAAAAAGTTGTACTAAGATAAAATTTAAAAAAAACATTATTTTTGGGTACAATTTTTTAGTAGTAATTTTTTAAGGTGAAACGTGGCTAAAAACGCATATTTTAAATATATTTTTGTTATTTACAGAGTTTAAAATACCCAAAATTGTTGAAACCAATATGAATGACACGGAAATGATTTTAGTTGAAAGGAATGATTTGAGTGTCATTAACTTATTGTGCAAGGCTAAAGGGGTACCAAAACCAGATGTTACGTGGTACAAGGATGGTTCACCTTTAGAGTTATCCAAGCAATTCAGTATGGCAGATAATAACGAGACATTGACAATACATTATCTATTGCTTAGTGATAGCGGAAATTATTCGTGTCTTGCTAAAAATCGTTTCGGAGAGGCACGAAAATCTGTAAAGCTCACCGTTCAAAGTAATAATTAAAATTCAATCATTAATATTTTTTTTACGTTAGAGATTTTTTTATCCGAATGAATTATATGCATTAACGTTTGAAGTAATCTCATGAAAATTTGTTCTTTAATTGCAGAGACTGAAGAACCATGAAAGCGCAAGCGTTCGTGTGCTTGATATATTTTTGGTATCAGGATTGTCAGAAGATGAAGTGGGCTGATCTAGTTGCTTTCTAATGATGCTTGGGTATTCTTACTCATATTTGTTCTCTTTTTATAACAGTTTTTTGATAACATAATGAGTAGCTATAACAAAACAACATACTTATTACATTGTCAAATTTAATTTATCTCAGTACAGGAATTATACGAAGTTGAAATATATAAATACTGTCATTCTGCTTAAACTATCTCTCTTAACTGGTGTATACGTACTTACTTGTAAGCATGTACAATAAACTAAAACTATTTGTTGTAATAAAAATAATGAAATGGTGAATAAATAAATGTTGATTTGAATATGTGCATAATTCTTACGAATGTAAACCTAATTTTATAAAACACAGTCGATGCAGGGAAAGTTTTATTTATTCGTATACACGTATAAATAACGATTGATAAAAAAGTTTTTTCTGTATTCTTTAAAGGAGAGACTTTAAAGGAGAAAGACTGTTTAATAATTCATCAAAAAAATTATTGAAACTTTCAAAAAACCTAATACCCCTTACAAAAATTCTTTTATTAAGAAATGAAGTAGAAAAAATAAAATTCTGATTTTTTATCACTGAAATAATCATCCCAAAATTTAACACATAAAATGGACTATTGAATTCTTCAATGTCTGATACTACAGAGAAAAATAGCAATTTGATAGTGGCCTAACTTTACATACCACAAGGAGGTTGTATAACATCAACATTTTTCGAGGAAACACCAAACGCATTTTCAACAAAAATTTTGTTTATCCTCTTAACCGAAGCGTGAATACAGCAATGTCGTTTTTACTAAAAGGTACTGGATGGTCATGGGGGATACACAAAGGGCCGCGTCAGCGGAAAAACTTTAAAAAGAAAAAAATAAATATGTCAAGAGAAAAATGGAAAAAAACAGCATTGGAAAGCAATGACAACTCATCGCTCGGATTGCGAATCGGATCAGCGAACGCGTGAGGGAGAAAAAAGATAGGGCAGTCCGCTCTTCTTTTTTCAAGACCAGGAGAATCACGAAAATCAAATTTGTCCCCTGCAAGGGCTGACCAATCGTGTGGGTTCGGGGGAAATGTCAAACTGTCAGGTATTTGGAATAGTGTTGTGTGCATGTTTGGCTGCTTTATTGAATTACTTTTTGCAGAGGCCTCGTTTTTTTCTTCCCATGGAAATCCTTTTTTTTTCCTGCTCGGTTTAGTAATTTGTTGTATGTGAGGGTAGCTCGGATTCGAGGGTTAATTCGACGTTTAATCAGTATAACATAAAGTTACCAGATGGAAAGATATTTTCTGCTTGCGTGTTGTTTTATTTTTTTCGAAAAATATTAGAAAATATCAAAGAAAATTACGGAATTTACGGATTACGGTAAGTTTTCATCATCCAAAAATAATTATTTTCCAGAATTGTTAAAGTAACTGCATGTAATGGATTTCGAAATAAATCAGAAAAATCTCAAGTGTTAGTAACGTTTTGTGGGCGGAGTTTTCCCCTTCAATTAAAATGTAAACGAAGTAAACATTAAAAATGCAAATAAAAGTATTTTTGTTAATTATTTTCTCAACCCACTATCTCTCTAATGGCGTCAAATTAATTACTCAACCGTAAAGTGTAAAAAAAAAATTCGGTTCTCACCACCGACACTTTTGCTTCAGTAGGGTGGAAATAAATTACAGCAATTTAATTTAAACTACGACTTGCGAGCAGTTTACATTACATGTACGTTTGGCCGACCAGTTGCATCATGAATTTACACTACTTTTGAATTGATTTTCACGTACGATTGATTTTCCTTCCTTGTACGAACAAACAATTATTTTTGAAAAAGAAAAGTTATCAAAATATTCTTCAGTATTTCATTACATAATTTCACGTTACAGTTGTTTTAGTAGTGGGTACTATCGTTGGATAATGCGGATTTTAAACCAACAATATATTCTCACTAACTAATAGGCATACACCAACAATGTTTATAAAGTTGTTTATTGTCATAAGTTTTTTAAAATTAAGAAAATCACATTAAGTCGATATTAAAAAAATGTATTTTTTATAAATTAGATTGTAGTTTACGCGATCAAGTGAATATGGATTTATTAAAAAAAAATCATAAGTTATGTGAAAATTTTTAAGTATTCATTTTTATGATAAAGACGTACAATTGAGTTTGTTTCAAATTTTAGAAATTAATTAACATAAAAGATCCAAAATACCATTGAATAGTTAACTTAATTTCAATCATTTTTCTTTGATTCACTTAATCGTCAAAATTTATGACTAAAAACCGTAAAAACGGAAAATTTCAAAGTCAAGTTTTTAAAAGTTCGTTTTACAGACACAATCCATGTACTATTGATTTTTTTCTAATTCGGTCCAAAAAAACAAAATTACAAAAACCATTTATGTACATGTATGATATATTATAAAAATTAATGCTTGACATGAATGAATTTATAAAAGTAGAAAGCATCTAAAATATAAGAAAACGAGGAAACAAGAGGAGAGAAGGAAAGAACGAAGAAAAAATATAGTCAAGACACTTGACCTTCCATCATCTCGTGTCGTCGTGATGCAGGCCAATAAAGTTCTTCTCGGCGAACGAAGAGCCCTCGACTCCCGACACGCGAGTGGAGCGCGACAACCTCTTTTTCCCCTGTATCGAGAAAATGACCTTCGATTTTTTTCGCTTTCATCTCTATTAGAAGGAGTGATCGCATTCTTCTTCGACACCGTCGACCATCAATTCAAACATTTCATCGAGTGTCATCTGCATCGTTTAGAACTTTAGCATATTGAGTTTTTTATGCTTACAAGTTACATATTACATAAAATTAATCAAAATATCTTATTATTATTATTATTATTATTATTATTATTATTATTATTTGTACAACTTTGTTAGACAACTATTAAAGAAATAAAAAATATACTTGTGTGACATGTGGTGAAGCTCTAAGCTAATTACTATCGTAACGTAATTAAAATTACTTGTATGAAAGTAGTAGTATTATAAAATACCAATTTACAATTAATCAATTTTAGCAATGGCATTATAGTGTGCGCTAATTTTTCCTTGTGAATATCAATTGATAAAGACAATTTTCTAGTGTTAATCGTTATCGTGTTGACGGATGGCTTGTAACTTAAGTTTTGAAGTTTTATAACTTTGGTCTTGAAAGCGTTATTGACACTCATTTTATTATTACTTATAGACATTTCTATATTTTAATATGTAATATATATACACGTATGAATGACACGGAAATGATTTTAGTTGAAAGGAATGATTTGAGTGTCATTAACTTATTGTGCAAGGCTAAAGNGTTTAAATTGAGGTGACAAAAAAAGTTATTGATTTGTAGCTTATCAAACATTTTTTTTACCGATTGAAACGTATAAAAACAGTCTGGTGATTGGGGTAACGTATTATGGAAATAGTATGAAGAAAGCAGTAATGGTAAAACCTCTATAAATAGTAATAGTACTATACGTAACCGTAAAAAAAAAAACTTGATATTTTTCCAAGGCATACCTATCACTTTAGACGATCCAATCGTATTTATTTAAACACAATTCCAAATCACTTCGGTCTAATCTAAAATAAAAAGTGGAAAAAGAAAGCCAACGAATACCCTTGAATCGAAAATCGACGGCCCATTGTTTTTTTCCTCCCATCCCTGCTCTTCCCAGGCCTTCAATAAAACTGCAGCGCCAGACGTCAATACCAGCCCCGAAAGAAAGCTCAACAAAAGTCGCGCATCAGTGTGAAAGAGACAAAAGGCAAATAAGCTCCGAGCGAATATTTTGCCCGTCCACCGAACGTAGAAGGAGTAGAGAAAAAAAAAAACGAGATCACAAGAAGGGACAAAAAAAACATCAGCTCTGCCTGGGATAAATCCGGGGTTCGTGCAGCACACAGTAGCAGGGCAAATAAATTACCGGAAATAAATTTTGGCCCGCACACGCGCACACACAGTTCCGATATCTGGATAACTTCCAACGTCGATATTCCTCCGGTTTGCCCGGCGGAGCGAAGTTACGCCACGCAATCGCCAGTACCTCGCTACACCCCGAACTTTACTCGGTATAAAATAATATTCAATCTTCTCGCAGAGTCGATTTTCGCGGGACGCGTTATGGGCCCAAGTAACTTCCTTGTGTACCATACCCGGCTGTACAACCCCCATGAATATTAAATGTCAATAAGTGACTCTGTACACTCGAAGCCCACACATCGCGAGGAGTAGGTTGTACCCATAGTGCGTAGCTTTTCCGAAGTCGACTTTTCATGAATAGTAATGTGAGTGATAATCCTCCACCCCTAGACGTCACGTGTTAATTCAACCCTTCTGCGTATGGTTGGTTGCTTATCTTTGCTCTCGTATCTATACTTTCGACAGCTTGGATTTTTTTCGCGCGAATAATCGAAGAAAAAGAAATGTATCTGGTGGTGTAGATCGACCTGCTCCTTTGTTTCATTGGTTACCTTTTACGTTGTAAAAAAAAAAAAAAAAAAAAAAAAAAAAAAAAAAATCCGAATAAATACGATTTTCATTATTCAACGATTCAGCCACAACAGCGGGAGCGAAGTATATAATTAAAAGGGTATATTTTATCGACATGGATACGGTGCTGACGAGATGTGTATAATTAAATGAATTTAAATTCGATTCTGGTGTGTGTACTCCAGGGGGTAGTGACCCTTCTTTTTCTTCTACGGCGCTCTGGACGACCAGAAGGGAGTAGACGAGGGGATCAACAATCTTTACCCATCGGAGCGCGAAAAGCCTCTTGCGATCATGGAGTTACGCGCTTACCTCTGTGTATACGTGTGTTTCACTTTTTCACGGAAGCGGTGGGGAGGGGGGAGAGTCAGAGGGCTCGTGAAGAATAAAAGAGGGACTGAAATGGGTTTCGGGGTCGTTGGCCTTTTCGCGCGAGCTTTTTTTTCGGAGGACAGAGAGAGGGAAAAAAAGCACGTCCACTAACACGCTTATGCGGCGAGCTTGTTCGGGCCGTCAAGCGTGTGATGCTGTTAGGTTCGACGTACCAAGCAACGGGGGGAGGCTTTTACGTGTGTGGGGGAGGGTTGATGATGTGCATGAAGGAGAAAAAAAACAAGATTACGCGAAGTTTGAGTGTGTTCACCAGTAGAAATTTGTTGTTTGGTGACATGTTTTTTTTTTTTTTTTTCTCGTAATCGTTTTTTGCGTAGACAAGTGTCATGTTTGATGGAGACAGTTGTTATTTTGTCTCAACAAAAAAAAGGGGATCCCCAAACATGAAGTGTCATGTTTTACCAGCTGAAAAGAACCTGATCCATAAATCTCTGTTAGAGACACAGGATGAAAATGTCAGGAAATTTTCGTCAGAATCTAAATGAACGGGTGCAGTTTCAAAGTGCACACACCACGTGGCTATACAAATAAACCAAAGTCAGACGAGAAACATCAGTTGGAAAGGTAAAGGCGAGGAAACGTTCATTTTGAGAGCTTGATTGTTTCTCGATGGGTTTTTAGGGAGGTACACGAAAGACGGAAAATCACACGTCACCCGCAGTTGGCAACTTTGTATACACGTGTGTGCTTTTGCATTGGTGGATAGGCTCCGGTATCTCTCCTTTGGGAGGATTCTCGTCGAGGGGTCAATTTCACGCTTTGATTTCTCTCGACGGGTCAACGCTACAATTCCATCCCTCTGTGGTTCTTTGACGTTGTTCGTTTCGAGGTTTCTGGACACGCTCGCGTGAGCGGAATCATTTGTTATATTTCATCGTATTATTTTCGTGGTTGCTACTGGATTGGGTATTCTTCCGAAAGTTTTGGCTAATTAACAATGTCGGAATTAGTTAGTTAATGATAAAATAAATAACGTTTAATGAATTAGTATGTATTAATTCGTGGTTTTTTGAATTTTTATGGAACGTAAAAATACGTGTTCTGATTAGCATGTCTGTAGGGGATGATTGTTAATAAAATGGTAATTATGACGTTTCAATGAGTAGACATGAATATAAAATAAACCTTATTTATCCTGATGGTGATACGAGATTTGGAGTTCGTATAAAACGTAAAGATACGTCGTAGAAGTTGATGTTTTATTGTGAAGGAACCGGCAATGACGAAACCTTAATGAGTAGTAATCAGTTTAAATTGAGGTGACAAAAAAAGTTATTGATTTGTAGCTTATCAAACATTTTTTTTACCGATTGAAACGTATAAAAACAGTCTGGTGATTGGGGTAACGTATTATGGAAATAGTATGAAGAAAGCAGTAATGGTAAAACCTCTATAAATAGTAATAGTTATTAATTATTTTTTCTGAAGTTGATTTGTGATATTTTTGCATCATGTTTAAAGTGGAATGCTACAAGATGGAGTTAAAAAAATCAACAGGAAAGTGATTTTTATATTCTAAACTAAAATTTTGATCTAGAACAAAATAAAACTCGCACGTGATTAAATAACCATGAAAATTGCTTAAAATTGATGGTCCATGCCCCCATTTTCGTCGAACGAAGAAGAAAAAAAAAAACAAGTTGGCATACGAGACTGAGTCAGGATATCACTCGCGCATCTCTGATAATTAGGCAAAAGTTTGGGATCACGAGGCAATAGCAGCAATTTCCGGTCCAACGCTAACGCCAGTGAGTGCACGCTACGGCGCAAAACAGGAAACTGGAGCAAACAAAATTGCGAACCGGCTCACTGTACCTAATTTGCGAGAGCACGCGCATCACTAAAAATATACCCTCACACACGTGATACACGTGCACGTGCAGACTACTAATGATATGATTTCGTACCCACTTGACCTACGTTTGGCTGTTTGGTTGGCAATATATACAACGTGTGTCGAGAATTGATCCGCACGTGTATACTACATGGTTCATACACATCTTCCGATACAGAACATGCCCTCTTTTTGCGTGCAGATTGATGCATATGTGGAAACTTTTTATACCTAGTCCAAACAAACAAAGTACAGAACGAAACTCTGATTACCTTGCTGTATTTCCAGACGCAGTGTTGGTCACACCAACAATAATACTCTTCATCCTCTGTTGTAAATGTGGTACATTGTACATGAAATTGAAAAGTTGTTATTGTCAATAAACGTCGAGTTTTTGACAGGACGGTTATTTGATATTGCGTGTTTTTCAACGTAATCCTACGCTTTCCATCCCTGACACAGTAAATTCGTGACAAAGCTGTCACGTGTTGTACATGTGTACCTCAAATTCGTTTTAAAAATAAGCCTCATTTGAATATCGAGGATCGACAGAAATGAAGAGAACAATGGCGTCAAAATGTAAATATAATAATGAATATATCAAAATGAAAATAAAATAGACAATGTATATTTTTATAGACTGTCGATAAAAANTGTGGACAAAAAAAAAAAAAAAAAAAAAAAAAAAAAAAAAAAAAAAAATTAAAATCTTTATCCTCTTCGGCTTACTATTGATACAGTCGATTGTTCAATGACGCGGTATGGAATGGAAGTTATTAATATTCATCGCACACACATATATCCGTACTGTAGCACTGATTCAGTGTACTAGCTCTCACCCGATTCTGATTCCTTAGAGATCCTTGCGGCTAGCAAACATGCATGATTCGTGGTTCATTTACATACCCGCGTGTGCGGTGAAAAGGTGAACAGAGAAACCAACCCCGTCGCACGTGAAAACCCTCCTACACCTCATTCCCTCGTATTTGCTCGGAATCTCTCAATCCTCCGTCCCACTGTCTACCCTCGCGCTCACTCTTTTTCCAGGATGCCCAGTTTTGAAATATGGACGCGCCTCGCTCCATCACCTGTACACTATGCGCTACGCATCCTTTTTTTCCATCTTTCTCTCTTTGTTTTTGCTCTTCTCTGTACACCCACACGCACAAGTATGGCTCTCCCATGAGCGCGTGTGTCTGCCCGGCCCATAAATATCGCAACGCCAGCCCGAGCTCGGACTCTGTCTTCATAACTCTTTCGATGCGCGTCGTCCCCCACACTCTCGCCTGCCTCTTCGAATATTTCGAATGATATCGAGCAGAGTATGGGGAGCGTTCATTGTTTTTCTCTTTTTTCATATCGCAGAGCTGGTATGTATTTAAATCAACCCCGTTGTCTTTGGGCACTAGAGTGTCGATTGTTCAGGTTTTTTAGGGTAATTATTACATTTTCGCTCACTTTTTCTGAGAAGCTTCCCACTCGTTGAGCATTGACAAAGACTGCAAAAGTCTCTAAAAGAATTTTAAGTTATTTGACCTTGGATAAAATTATCGGAAGTCTAAGATTTCACGGCAATCCATGTCTTTTCTAATCATCCATGACTTTGGATGCCCTTAAATTTACCAAAAGTCTTTCAAAGACTAAAAAAGTCTTTAACAGATTTTCAAGACATTGGAGGACACACAGAGTCTTTACTCATTTCTAAAAGTTTTTGACAAATTTTTCAATATCAAAAAAATTTCGGACTTTTCATCTGGATTTTCAAGTGCACAACCCATTGGACGTATGTTCATTGAAAACGATGACTTTGTGGAGTTTCAAACAAAATTTATTCTGAAAAATTAAATTTGTTTTATAAATGTTGCCTTGTAAATAATTAAGTGTTTTGAAACGCGTGAGTGTGTACTAGAGAACTCATTAATAGTATTTAAACCGTAGATCGGAGTATGATTAAGCACTAAATTACCTCACTACTTCGTGTTTGGTATGGACTAATATATTGCATTAACGATATCGTGTAACTAGTCAACAAACAGCGAGATATTCATTAGCACCTTATTGGATATCGTATTATACACAAACGATAACTAATCAAATAGTGTATGAAATCCGTCGCCATGGCTCTCTCTCTCTCTCTCTCTCTCTCTCTCTCTCTATTTAATACGCGTTTGATTGATTGGTGGTGCTATTGGTCGAGCAGTATTGACATTGAAATTTGGCTGAATACGACGGCTTTCGTAAAGAGGATCCGTATTTGATATTTAGACTACAAATGATGCATATATTTTCGAAATTCGATAGTACACACTGATTTGTTATAAATTACCCGTGTTTTTATTGCAAATCATCGACAAAATTTTGCCCAATGCAGCTTTTGGTGATTTCAACGTGTGCTAATTTGGCGATAAAACGTAGCTCTTGTATAATTAAATGAATTGTGTCGTACATTATAAAAGTTTCAAAAATCATCTCAGAAGTTATCTACAGTTGCTGAGAAAAAAAGCTGTTTTCAATATTTCCGCGAACCATCTTCCGTGGGAAATCCAGCTCTCGTAAAATCCCATAAAAATCAAGAGTCGACAAAAAATCCAAACCACAAACGCGTACGCTCTTCCTCGCTTTCAATGGCCCAACAATCGCCATCGGCTCGTAATACCCGAGATATGGGTCAAAAAGTCCCCCCCATCATCCACACACCGGGACCGGCGACGCGGAAAAAAAAGAAGGAGCGAAGGAAAAAACAAAGCACGTGTACGTACGAGATACGGCGAACAAAGCTCGAGTAACGATGGAATGAAAAACCAGAGGCACTCCTGTGAAGAGCTTGGAAAAAAAAAACATCGAAGCCACGAAAATCCCGGCAAAGTACATCCAGCGAGCAATTAATTTACTGTCAACGCCGTTTGGGGGTGGTTTGCCCGACAAATAACGGCATTGGCGGGGCGGTCACTGCACACCGGCGGCTAAAGCCCAACTTTGCCGGGCCAACTCGTACATTCTCTTTACCTTCACCCCGTGTGTGTGTGTGTGTCTGTGTACCTACTTGTTTTCGCCGAAGCGTTTGCGGGAAAGAAGGAGATAGTGCTGCCGGAGGCGCGTTCGTGCCCAGCGAGGGTGTGCGTTTGTTGTATCTTTGATTAATTGGCCGAGTTGTTGTTGTATACTTGCGGTCGTGTGGACATATCCTGCGCCTGTTTGTATCGGGGAACACGGACTATCTCCTATTCTGTTTCCACGGGGTCGGGAAAAGTTGTTGGTTCATTGTCAAATTTCGTGTGATTTAATGAATAGGCTGTGTGCCGGAGGGAAGTTGTAAATTGTTTTTGAAGAATAAATAAAACAACATTCTCCCTCCTGTTTATTTCGGAAAATTAAAAGGGTAAAAAGAAATATCTATATCTCAGGAATAAAATTTTTTTGTATATTTGACTCTATATATCTACCTGCACTATATTAACAGGACGTGGCACAGTTCTTTGTACGTATGCATTTCTGTGACACTTTTTGTCTCGGATCAAGTTTTGTTTGGTTGCAAAAATAACCTTGAATGAGATGATTGTGCAAGTTAAAGTCACCCGCAGCTCCCAATTGATGGTAAATAAAATTCATCGACAAGGTGGAAAAATTCCATTAAAATAAATTGGATTCTGCGGATTATCGATAACTCAGAAAGGCAAAGCTATTTGGAGCTCCACCGCAAATTGGCTTATAATTTTGATAAAACGGCAAATGCTGAAGGTACATTATGCGACCCGGCGTTATTTACGGAAATTCAATACCAACACCAGATGAAAGCTAAATATTTTGTATTATGCGTGCATTGGTAATGATCAAACCGACACCGATGCTAAATTTTTCGCGTTTCTTTGAAAATTTCGCGAAATCCATCCATCACACGGAGAATCCATCGCTCCACACCTCAGCCAAGGCAAATAAATGCGATAAATGATGCAACTCAGCAAACGTATCCCACGTGTTTTGGTCCCCTGCAAGTGCGCGATGAATGGGAGAAAAATGTGTCTCTTGCGCGTGAAATGCACCTCAACTTGTATATTCCATGCGGAATTCTCGCTTTTCTCGAGACACGAAGGCTCTTCCTCGGATATTATTAATATTTACGTGCCTTGCCTTTTCCGTAGAAACACGTTCTTACGTATCTCATGACGTACAATTTATTCACAAACATTCGCACATCCCAGAGATAAGTTTTCAAAAGCAAAAAAAAAAAATCACCTTCGTACCGGTGACTCGAAATTTTCTCCAGCCGTGGAATACTGTCTTTGATGAGCCGCACAGTACATGCACGCATCACCACACAACATCCAAGTACTTTGTCCGACGCTGTGCACTCGTCGGAGAGTAAGTGGAAAAAAAAAATGAGGCAGTAGCAGTACTCTCAAGGCACAGTAGATGATGTACGTGTAGCGTCAGACACATGCAGGGGTGAGCCGTGCGTTCCCCTTTTCACGACGTGCAGATTAAAAATAACGCCCGAGCGCAGGTTTTTGCGTATTAATGAGAGGATGCCTGCGAACGAGCTGTTGTGTTTTTTGAATTTATTGCCGAAGAGAAAAGAGCGATGTAGCTTTTTTTTAGACGAGCTTTTCGTCCCTGAATTTTTTTCAAGGCTCGACATTTTTTACCTTAGATTTCTGAATAATAACATTTTTATTGTACCATAAAAAATGTTGTATGGAGATTTTTTTTCCCCCACAGCTAAAGCTGGTTTCGGAGAGAATTATGTAAATTTACGACCTTCCCCGCTCAGCCTAAATTAAAGCTGATTATAGCACGATAAAAACAAGTTTAATCGGATTATACGTTTGGCATTAAAACGCTCATCAAACGATAAAATCGTGATAGTTATAGCTTCTTAATGTTCCAACAAAAAAAAATGTGCCAATAACAGATTACAAATAAAAGACAACACCATGTTTATCCCAAAAGTTGTTGAAAGAGCAGCAAAATTAAAATTTCGTCAACCCTCGTAAACCCTCTTTCGTCCACTTCCAATCAAAAACGCGCCACTCCACTCCAACCGTTGCCCAACACACACTTAGCATCAATTACGGGATGCGGCCCTTGGGAAAAAGCGCACACCCAATATTCTGCCAAAAAGACAGAGAAGTGTAAAAAAAAGAGCACTTCCGTTATCCCGCTGGCACGAAATTCGCGAGAACTTTGCCGCTTATGCTAACCGAACGGAGTTTGGCTCGGACTCTTTTATGACGGCGAATTTTCAGAAGTCGTCCCTTCCTCGCCTTTTCCACCTCCACGGGGAATTCACAAAACTTGCTAGGCTCTGACACTCATACATTCAGGGGTCACAGCGATAAAACGAAGCGTACCTTGATCTTCCCAACTTGATCAATAAAAATAACAACCCCTCGTTTACACATTTAGTTTAGAAGAAAATTTCTCTTCGTAATAGCAGATTTATGCAATACAAAGAATAATATTCGTACCAAAAAGTAGAGGCAACCCCCGCATCATCCAACTTTTCTACATATTAAAGACACACTCGCGCAAAAACAACACACGAGACGTGTCAAGAAGCAATTTTCACCCAACAAATCGGCATCTCTACACGCTACACCGTGAGATCCTCCCCATTATCTCTCTAAATATTCTTCTTTGTCAGCCCCCTCTCGCGATTCATGTGGATCTTCCTTCCAAAGACTATTCCCTCAGAGACACCGTAGCGCACCCCCTGAGTTCATTTTTTTGAATTTCACCCCCGAGAGGTACAGGTCTCCCCAGCTCGTGTCTTCTCCCTCGTCATAGGGGTCGTTTGGCAATCGAGGCCGAACATTTTACGAGCTCGCGCGCGCGTCCCCCGACACTTTCCGTATGAGCGAAGGATCGCCCGTCTGTCAGTGTCTCTTTTTTTTTCCTTCGTACTCGGCGAGCGTGCATGTATACCATATGGGGACATATGTTTCACGGCTGACGGGCCCTCCTGCGAGAAAAGGGGGGCTCTTGTTACACTAATGTGCGTCCTCCCTCCCTTTTTCCCTGTTTTCGGGGAAAAATAGCGCGAGTCGACAAATGACCGACTAGAGGCGTAGGAGGCACAGATTAGAGTAGCAGCGCCGGGGCTCCGAGAAAATAGGCAAAGGGAAATTGTTTCTTCCAAAAGACAGTGCGACGTCGGGTGAGATCTGTCCTCTGGAAGTGAGTTGGTAAATCTGGAAATTATTTCCGGGTGGATGCAATAGTATGTATGGTCCTATAAATATTGTTTAAATGTGTTTAGGAAATTTTTATTGGTGTATCAATAAATTGCTGTTGTAAAAATAAATGAAAAAGTAAAGGTTGATTTATTGGTGTACACTTTATTGGTGGATTTTGATCGAAAAAGTACAATTTACAGTAGCTCGTTTCCATGAGTACTTTATTTTTTAAAGAATTATTCGTTGTATGCACATGGAAAGCAGTCAGAAGGTGAGGGTTGGAACAGTGGACATCTCAGAAAAATATTAATTGTTATCACTGTTACGTTGTCATTGAAAATCAAAAAATTTTCTTCTCATAGCACGTATCGCTCCATCATAAGAAGGATACTTGATAAATCGATGGGTGTTGATAATTTTTGTTTTTTTTAACGTAATACATTTTTTTTAACGAGACATCAAACAAAAATGAGCCAAAATTTTTCAAATGTACCGCTTCTTCCTTCATTTTAAATCTTGTGTGCCAGAGCCTTTAAAGACATATATACTTAAAGAAGATAGGGAGAGAGAGAGGTAGACGAAGGACAATAAAACTCTGCTACAACGTGCTCGAAAGAATGTTTCAGCGCTCCATTTCGAATACTGCGTGCGTTCAAATGTTAGCCTAACAATAGGACCTTGTATAGTGAGATGCGTATCAAAACATATTATTGCACGTATTTTATAAAAAATAATATATACGTTTATAATTCCTGAAAAAAATTTGTTATTTACATTAGTGTCTTGATTAATTTATCCGATTGATATTAGTAGCATACATATTGACAAACGATAACGTGGTCGATAATAAACAAATAACTTTTTGCTTGTACAAGACTCATTTTTTACTCCGTTGAAAGTGTAAACTATCGATAACTATATCACTAAGGATTCAAAAAGATATTTCAAAGAAGCATAACCTAAAAGCGATACAATATCATTGCAATTTTTTTTTTCAAGTTAAAAAGTATTTCAAAAAATTTTTTTACAAGTTAGTTTATGTTATTCTTTTTTATCAAAAATTTTTGCATCGCGGTCAACTTTTTGGTGAGTAAAAGTCAACTATTAACATAAATTTTTTTTCATACTTGTGTTATTTTATTATGGTGTCATTTTATTTTTTCGTTATTTTTTTTCCATTTCTTTCCAACAAAGTCTAAACTTTTAAACCTAGTAATAAGTTATTCTAATAAAAATAAAAAAACCAACGTAAACAAAAAAATGTAATTTAGACAGTATTTTTGTATGTTTTTCTATAATATACTAAGAATTGGTTTTTAGCTTGTCCTAGTTGAAAAATAATTTTATCATCTATAATTTTTTTGTTGACTTTTGTCTCTAAGATTCTCTGACTGTCTATCAAAAATAAATATTATTTTTAATTTAATGAGTAAGATTTAAAAAACATTGCAAGTCCTAATATTTTTTTTTACTTTGTACGACTATATTTTTGTTCCGAGGTGGCATTTATTTTGTCCTTACGTAGAATTGCTATAGACCAAGAACCGCCACATGCTTTGTGTACGATAAACACTTAAGAGGTATAGACGTGAAATAATGTGCGCAGCTTTAATCTTATATTAGTCATCGTGGTCACATTTCGTATAACTAAAAGTAGGCTTCAAACTATTTTCACAACCGGAAAAAAATTTGGTAGTGTACAAGTTTGTGTATAATATTATAAAATTTGACGTTTTTAATATTATAAACAAATATTTGAATGAAAAAATTGTATTTTGGTATCTTTGACTAATGTTTAATTTTTTTAAACCATAAGTCTCACGGAAAGAAGTTAATATACAAAATAACAATAATAATACTTATGCAAGATTACAGCGTATCGTAATTAATACATGTGCTAAGAAAATTAGACGATTATAAACATTTTTAGTTAATTTAATATTACTCTTTGTATACCTTTAATAAATAAATATTGAACACTTGTAAAACTTGTAATCTAATAAGGAAATCAAGTTTCACTTCACTGTTTTAAAGTCACTTTTTTAAAAGATTTTTTTCTTTCACAAATAAGTTTCATTTATTTCAGAGACTCAAGTGATCTCACTTGAAATAACGATGGAATTTTTAATTTTTTCAGATTTAGAGAATGAAACTGAATGATATATAAAAGAAAGATAGTAACCAATCACCTGCAAAAATTTTGAATAGAACTACATCTCAAATTTTATTCAAATTTATTACTATACAGATCAGAGGTCTTGAGTTAATAAAATTATTATTTTATGTATTTGCAGTTACAGTACTTGAGGGTATTATCTTACATTAAATCTGTAAAAACGAGGTGCACTTGAAGGTAGTAATTTCTTAGTTTTTTAATTCTTAAACACGAAAAGGTTGACTATTTAAAGACAATTGATTGTGCATTTGTGAATTTTAGGTTTTTTAAGAGTTAAAAGAAATACAAATGAACAAGCTAAACAAAAGCAGCCTCCACGAGGCAGTTCGCTCCGGTGACATTGTATCAGCTTGTCAAATTCTACAAAGGTAATTATTATGATTTTGAAAATTTTAAATAAAATAAGAGTCTTTTGTGCAATGCTTTCGTATATTTTTCAGAGACCCAACATGTGTAAATGATTGGAATATAGACTTCAAAACACCTCTGCAGATGGTCTATGACGCCTTAGATTTTGAAAACGACGCGCAAGCCGTGAAAGACTCGCGATGATGAATTTACTGATTGATCATGGAGCAGATGTGAATGTACGAGGACCCAATTTGCAGTCAGCACTGCACTTGGCCGTTGAAAAATACCAGGTAACATTTAAATTCGAAGAAAGTTGTTGTTGCTACTACTCGTGTAAATTTTAATACTTTCAAATTTAAAGACCCATGGTGCCAGGTTTCTTTTGGAAAACAAAGCTGATCCGGACATCCAAGACAAATTTGGTGACACCCCGTTGCATCGGTCGATGTGTAAAAACGTCGGGCTGGTGAAGCTGTTGCTGCATCATCGAGCGGATCCCAACATTCTGAATTCCAGGAACGAGACTCTACTAGACCGAGCCATTTGGGGTTTGAATTACAACTTATCAAAGACGCTCATTCGATACGGGTAAAGTTTTTCACGTTTCATCTGCATGTCCTTCGAATACCTTGACTCGGGGTGACAATTTGATAATACTCAAACGGCATTTTGGTAGGGCTAGGTGCATGAATATCTACAAAAACCTACTGGATTCCTGCAGCTACTATTCCATAGGTGGCTGTAAGAACGAGTGCGACAGACTGGAGAGCGAACTGTTGATCATGTCTACGCTGAGTAACGCAACTCAAATTGACATGCACGGTAATTTTTCGCTGAAAAGTTTGATGTACTACGCGGTAACTAAACAGCATAAGCAACGGAGTCACGCAATCAACAAGAACTGCCTGGTCTTTGATATATTGCGTAAAATAGGCATCAATTCTAAAGACGACATTGGCAACTCAGAACTGCATCTAGCCGTCCGAGACATGGATGAGTCGAAGGTCAATAATCTTCTTCAAAGTGGAGCCAACGTCAATGTAACCAATCACATTCTCGACTCGCCGTTGCATTTGTTACTAAAAAAATTAGAATTTTCTGGCAAAGGACGCGCAAAAGCTGAGGAAAAGTGCGGTAGAATTGCCAGATTACTTATTGAAAATGGTAATTTGACGTTGATTTAATTTTGTCAAAACATCCATGTTATTGTATAGTTGCACGAGACAATGAATCGAATATACATGTATATTTTTGCAGGAAGTGATTTACGTGCTCTCAACTGTGTGAATAAGACACCGTCTTACTTAGCAGCGAAGAAAAATGACAAGGAATTGGTCGAACTAATGCTGGCAAAAATCGTGGGAGTCGACGAGGCGACACTGAAAAGGTCAGTTTCAGGAGTCATCCCTTGGTTAATCGATTACAACGACGAGCAAGAGCCTCTGCTGCACGAACTCATAGACAAGAAAATTGTCCATCACCTGCTTGACGAAAATTACATCGACAAAACGAAAATGATCCGCAGTCAACAAATCAACACAGCGTTGGATGCAGCCATCGGTTCGCACACATATAACATCGTTAAAATGCTTCTCGAGGCTGACTTTCGGGGAGACAGGTTTGTCGTTGTATCGCAAAAACATGTATTTTTCGGCGATTCACACCCGATATTAACGAAACAATGCTCTTTTGTCGTCAACAGGCGTTTCGGCAGCGTGCCTAGTTTGCCCATTCAATCGTGTTACCAAAGCCACTTGAGAATCGCATGCTTGTTCTGGGAATTCAACGACACGGAGACTATGGATGAAGCGATAATCGATGCCTTCCATTGCGTGGTTCACGACTCAGAAGCGAACAAATTCGTGTACCTGTTGATATTTTATTACGCCATTTACTTGCGTACAAACAAATTCAATGCAAATCTGTTACCGGCAAAGGGACTTTTCAAATCTCATAAAAAGTTATCCAAGATTCTGTCCGAATGCAACAAAAAGTGTGAAGAATTGAAAGAGATGAAAGCAGGTGACTTTACTATTTTCGACGCCATGACGATGCCGTTGAACTCGTTTGTTTTGATATTGGACACTAGAAGTAAAATCAAAGCTATGCAAAAAGTTTGCTTGCCGCTCAAAAAAGAAGAAGCTAAAGTATTACGAGTACGCGGTGAAAGCTCGCGTCGATATGGCAACGGAGAGAGCCATAATATTTCACAGAGCGAAGGATGTTTTGAACAAAGCTCTCCAAGGTACACTCGAGCCAACAAATTTTAAAAGCCTACCCGATGAAATTGTATGGAACATTTTAACTCGTCTTAACATTAGACACTTGAAAAAAATTGCGAATATTTCTTAAATTTTATTAGAATGTAATACACCTTATTGTGTCAAATACAATTTATTTTATTGAAAATAGATACAATAAATGACGTTAAATCATGAGACAATGATTATAATGTTTTTAATCAACAATAATGTTTTCTTATTATTCAGTATGAAAGATCAATTAATAAAATAAACTATAAAATAATTTAGACGTACTTGTAATTACTATACCAGTAAAAAAATCAAACCTTTTCTGTAGTATTCGAGAGTTAAAAAAATGAGTACCTTAAACGTTAGACAATTTTTTTTTTTTTAGTTAAGAAATAATTTATTTAGCCTTGAAGATTAAAATTAATCTTTTTTATTTCATACTCACAATAGTCTTGAATCAAGAGATACTGCCAAAGGTAATAATCTTACGGTGTTTAAATACGCACCTGCAACACAAAACAACAAATTGCACATTAGAAAATCGGATTGGTACAAATCAGACTGTGTATGTAAATCAAATAAAACTATGTATTCAAAGCAAAATATCACAGTTTCCGTAAACGATCAAATACCATAAAAATTACATAAATGTCCCAAAGGACAATAGCAAAAATTTACGGTTCTATGATACTAGGGTCCAAGAGCCAGCTGAGGAGTCAATAGAATAGAATCATCATTCTCGACCAATAAGAAGAAAATCCCGCTCCCATATATGTATCCACGGTATTTTTCCGCCCAACACTGTATACCTACGTCTATAGATGGTACACACGTGCGGGGGTGTACAATCAAAGCGTCTCTGCTTGAACTTCCGCAAAGCCGTTTTCCTTTTTGTCCCCTTCGACACTACAAACTCGTGTCTCGTTTCCCGTTCTCACTTCCAGTTCGGCGCTTGTTGCCCCCCCCCCCTCTTCCCACGACAACGTAACGCGCGTGTGTCAGTTCTCTCTCTTCCTACAACGACTCTGACGATTGCCACCGTCTTTGGCGTCGGAGCTTGTCGGAGCTTATGTTTCTTTGATCTCTCGCCTTCTTTTGGGCCTCCATCGCTGCTTTTTATGGTTTCGTGGGAAATTGGATGAAACGAGCCTTCTTTTTGCGAAAATCATCCTTACTATATACGAGATGGATGTTTGCAAAGGTAAAACATGGTTGTTACGTCAACATTGTAGCTGTGGTGTGTTATGGTTTCAATACAATTTTATACTGTACGTATTTGAGGAAGAATATGACGCGGAGATGAAGAAATGTTTTTTATTGAATCACAGATGCCTCAATCAAAATAGAATAGCTTATAACATTTAATACCATGAAATAAGTTGATTCCTACTGTATGAGTGTTGTTGTAAAGTTGGTACCAACAAATGTTCATCCATTTTCACGCAAGTTGGCGTGTAAAAAATCCAGAAAGTAGTTACAAAAAGCAGAGGAAATCCTCAAAATTTTAAAAACGTTTTTACAACTTATTTATTGGCTTTTCAAAGAAGTGAAAATAACGTTACTCCAAACGTCATATTTAAAATACATTGGGGCAACGTATGGGACTGATAAATTTTCAACAATTGTAGTAAAAAAAACTAAATAAAATTGATTCAATGTTGAAAATTCACGTAAGAGAAAGCAAATATTTCGATGAAATATCTGTGATGGAGTAGTAAATACGACATGGCTCAATTTTGATGCAATAAATACGAATGGATTATTTATGTCTGGACACCTTTGGCATCCCTCAAACAATCGTGGAAAATAAAACGTTTCACGTAACGGCAGTAAACTTTTCTACATCGCGTTATCGGCCGTACAAATGTTTTATCTTGATCCTCACGCTAAACGTAAACTCGCGTCTTTGTACTATTTATCAGCCCAAAAAAAGTATCCATTAACTACGTGATAACGTCGCTCTACATCACCCACTTGTCACATTTTGACATTTGGATTCATGAAGCAACTTGCGTTCGGACGATAAAACGAAAAACTTTGACGTAACGACGGCATAAAAGTAACGTATCGTTTACACCCTGATGGTTCGATAATTGACAAACGACACCCTTATGAGCATCACTTTCCTAACAAGCCAACACTCCCGAAGTCATAAAACTCCCTTGTAAAAACCCAAGAACAATATCTAGTCTCAAGATTGCCATTTGAAAGAAAATCTCAAAAAAAAACCAACCCCCTCCATACCAGATTTCTGGATCAAGTGGCCTCGTCTCGCGTCTATCCACCCCCTTCGTCAGCTGGCTCCACGTCACCGTCTCACTTCCCCTTTTCTGCAGCAAAGATCGCGGGGGTGTCGGTGCAAACTCATCCACACCTATCGATATTCGCTTATCGCGTCTTCGCATCTTTGCTTAGCTCGCGCGAGATCGCCTCCCCCCAGCTTTTTCATACTCCCCCACAACGACGTCGCTTTCGCGCCTCACCTCGTGCTACAGATCCAGCCGCACGAGTGGCTTGAATTTATAATAGCTATGCATTGTCGCTTATACACGTGTCTCCCGGTGTCGTTCGATGGTACCCGTACGCCGATCGGATATTAGCTCTACATGTGTACTCTCTGCGCAGGTGTATACTACGCCCGCACGTATGTTCCATTTGATGGAAGCGTTTTTTGTGTCGGCGGATTTCTTTTGTCGGTTCCACATAAAGCTGGAATAATTTATTTGGCGGATAAAACGTTTGACAATTCGAGCGCGTAAACGACGGGAGTATCGATTGTACGGTTCTTTTTTTTTTTTTTTTTTTTTTTTTTTTTTTTTTTTTTGTAAAATCCATATACGCTTTGGGCGATAAAAAAAAAGATTACCAGCGAAACGCGTCGTTGCGCTCGTATGCGTTGGATTAATGGTGCTGAGCGATGTGGCTCCCCCCTTTTTTTTTTGTTGTACGCGCGAATAAAGTAAATGTCAAGCGTATACGAATTTATACGTATCAACTGATAAATAAAGCATGTCGTTGAGCTCGTGACAATATTAGCTCTTCATTATTCAAATTGAACTCACACGCTTTTTTTTATACGTACGTGTATCTGTGGAACGTAGGTGTGCATACATCGGAGGGCAGTGCAAATGTTTAATTTAATTTGAGCCGGCTGTCGTTGGAGGCTGTACTGTGTGTACTGGACCGTGGAAATCGGCTAAAAATAATTAATGTGAATTATTTTAATGCAAGCGCCCGGTGTCAAAAGTGCCGATCGGTCTTTCGGTACGTGCACTGGGTGTAAATTGTGCGCGCGGATGGGCAAAGATATATGCACGGGGGAGCCCTCATTGGCTTACGTGCTTTAATTAAATTTCTGCTGAATAGCCAATGAAAATCAAATATTTGAGTACCGTACATTTTGAGGCTAGCGGTGTTTGCGCGGCGTGCAAAATGAGGGCTATGTTACTAAGGGATTTTTTTTTTTTTTTTTTTTTTTTTTCGTTTTTCATGTTTTCGATTGCAGGTAGATGGATGATGGATGTCACAAAATATTTTGAGTAGGTACTTACTATTCAAAATTTATCGTTCACAACTAAATGAAACTAGACACATTCCCACTTTTATTAACAACGTACAATTTCTATTATTTTGAAGTTTTTACTTACTCAATTCAAATTCTTTGGTGAATCCAAATACTTGCAGTAGCAGTTTAGCCACATATAGTGCGATACAAAAAAGATTTTATTTCTCGGTACATCCGTACGATACATTGAGAATATTTTTTACGATTGGACAATACCTCCAGCTGCTTGTGTATACTCCACATAACACGTGTTTGATATCGTTTGCGTTTCACGTGTTGATTGATACTTGAGCAGATGCTTATTAAAAGTATGTCTCTTGTTTATATCGTAAATATTTGTAGAGTAAGTGCAAATCCATTAAAATGTATAAACATAAGAAAAAAAATACTGTGTAACTGATAAATTATTGTATAATAAAAACACAAATGATGAAGTACTGGAAGCAAAGGTACACACAAAAGAACGAGATGAAAAAAAAAAAAAAAAAGAACCTTAGACCACAGAGCGAAGAGAAATGAACGCCCGGAAAGGCATAAAGAAGGACAAACACAAGGAAACGAGCCATCGGACAAGTGGATTGATGCTGATCTTTTTTTTTCCGAAAAGGAGAAAGACGCTGATCCACGGGTACTACGAGATTAATGACACGGGGCTGCACTCTACGTATACGCACACAAGCTATGTATACGTCCACTTAACGCGATCGCGTGTATAAAAACGACGGGTGGGTGGCGAGAATTCATAAGACTGTTAAGGAAGTGTTTGAGATATTGTTGTAGAAACGACGATGGTTATGCTCTTCGATTAGCGGATTCTGGATCAACACGAACAGGGATGACAGTGGATGTATTTTTTTTCTACTCTCTAAGCTTTTTCTATCAAAGACTAATGAATCATAGGGGGCCTTTCACGGAACAATGTGGTATCGCATATGCTTTTGTTATCGAATTATCGTCCACACGTACCTCTTTGCGCATGCAATTACCTTTTTCCCCTGTGGGTGCGATAAATATCGCGATGGCAATTATAAACGTTGTGCACGTGGTATTAACTTTTTAATGAAGCAAAATAAATGGACAAAAAGGGGAAAAAAAGAGTTGAATCGTGGGAATTATCAAAGTCGTTATTCGTATTGTTGAAAAACCGTATACGTGTGCGGTGTGGCGGTAAAAAAAGAGAACGAAAAAAAATAAATCTACCTCCTTTTGCTTGCTCATGTATGCGCATACGTAAATAATTGCACGACCCGAGAGTATCTAAAAAAAAAGAAAGAAAAAGAAAAAAAAGGAATCTGACCGTAGCGCAAAAAATACCTATCTCTGCGTGAATTGCACGGCCAACTTTTGCAAGCTCTACTCTGTATGTGTGTGTACACGAGTGGAGGGTACGATAATTCGAGGCGAAAATAATTTCTGTACCGTATCCGGAGTTGCTCGCTTCCGATAGGAGGTGGACGTCGCATAATTGAGGGCGCGGCGTCCATTATTCGCGGAAATAATTATAAGAGCCGTTCGTGGTCCGAGCTTGAATTATAGTGCCCCTTTGTACAACGTGTAATGAAGGACGACCAAATGTATTGATTACCAGTTTTTTGACACAACGATGAAAAATGTAACTTCTTTTTTGGCTTATGTTGTTTTAGTGCATTAATTCAAAGCTTTTTTTACCTAGTACCAAATTAATATTTACACAATAAAGTAATGCTTGTAAATAGAAAATGTAGTAAAACCTTTAAGGATAAACAAAAAAATACATGAGCAAAAAATGAGTTTCCTATTCGTAAAAACTTAAATTACAGAGCATAAAATATCCTTTTAAGCTTTAATACACTTTGTTGGGCATAAAAAACTGTAAACACTCGCACAAAAGGGGTGCAATCTTTGAAAAACTTATTAATCATATGACAAAATTGTACGACCAGGGCGCGTAAAACTATTAACTTCGTAATGGAGTTTTGGGCTTTACCTCGTAGCCGAGCAAAATTCATTATTACCCTCCCTTGGCCTCTCATTCTCTTCCGCAAGCTCATAACATTGTCCGCGCATAAACAACAATCGACTTTTTCAATTTCCTGCCTCTGCCTCGAACCGATTTGGTTGCTGCTTAAAAGCTCACGAAAGCACGCCGTCGACAATTTCGCGTTTAAAATAAAGTTTTATTTTTATTTCCACTCTTGAACTTTTTTTTTTTTTTTTTTTGTCAAGTTAAAATGTTATGTCATTTTAATGCGTAGTAGGGAGGGATAATACAATGAGACGCTATTTGAGCTGGGATGCTGTCATATATTAAAAAGTAACAATGTGTGAAAGTGCGAGAACTTGGAAAAAAAGTCTGATGGTTTGAAATTTGGACGAATTTTAACACAGAAATAAGGTAAAATATCGTCTTATGATGTGAGTTATATGCAGTTGACGCATAAATTGCGTGTGAGATTTTTGTAAAAAAAAAAAAATGATGCACATATTTTTTCGTTCAAAATTTTTTTGAGAGACTACAAGTTACTATATTGTGAATGACAGTAAAATTGTGTATTTTAACCGTAGTGTCTTTATGAAGATAACACGTATTTTGACTTTTTTTAAAAACTTTCATTATCAGTTAAAAAAGTAAGCTGCTTAAAATAAAAATTCCATACAATGTTGGCGTTTTACCATACAATTCGCATTAATTTCTTAGATTTTGCGTATGTAAGAATATTTTTATTTACAAGATTTTTTTCCTGCATCATTCAAATAAAATATAAACTCAGAAAGTACCAGAGAACCGAGTGAAAGAAGAAGAGAAAATGACAAGCGCGACAACAGTTAAGGGGACAAAGGAGGAGGGTCGGATTAAAACATCCTGGGGATCGAGATGTTTTATCTCGCGCCAAGTGCGCCACTGCGTCGCGTGTGCCGGTCCCGTTATTATTGGCAACTTTTCTTCCCTTAATATCAGCGACGATGGAAAATGACTTTTAATCTCGGCGACGCGTTTGACGCTAGGAGAAGCCCCAAGATCTACGGGGGATGCTTTTATTTTGCCATCCAGGAATATTGCGATGTCATCAGTGAGACGCCGTTTTTTTTCTTTGCAGCAAGATTATCTTTACCGGGGTGGTTTGACTTTTTTTTGCGCAATACTTTCGACTCTTCGTCAAAGGATTTTATTAAAGTTTTGAATCACGGCTAATTGGAGACAAATAATCAACGATGTGGCTAACTTTGAGGACGACCGTTCTTTGATAAGCATTTTAATGAAAATTTAATATCAAGTTATGACGCACTTTGCCGCACCGGCTCTGATGATTCGCAGGGATGTCGTGTCTAAATTTGATGTAAAAACAATTGGGTCGAAGATTCGAGTGAAATAGGAGAGGGAGAAAAAATTGTATTTTCCGATGTATAGTAATTGCTCAATAAATCGATCAATAGCAATGCCAATGAGTTGCGAAGACTGGAGGTTTGTATTCAACCCAGTTTATAATTGAAATCGCAGTGGTGCCTGCATATGGAAATCAATAGTGCATACGTGGCAATCTGGAATCTAGGTTAGCAACTGGATTTTTTCTTTTTTTTAATTTTATTTATTTCTTCGACTTTGTTTGGATTCCAAAGAATTCACTGAGAATTTTTCGATGAAAACAATACATAAATAAATACCCAAGAAGTATTAAAAATTCACAGTAATCAACAACTTCATTTTTAATTATAAAATGTAATTTGTAACTGTATGCAAATAAATATTCGTATTTTTCTTGTTTTCCCACATTAATTATCATTTATTCAATGTTAAGATTTTTTTTTGTATCTTTCTTTAATGGAAATTTATTTGATATTATTTAAAGTTATTCCGAGCATTTTTTGTGGTTCAATTTTACTTGAGTTTCTGATAAAAAAATTAAACATATTTTACCCATTAAATTTTACAAAATAAGCAAAAAAACAAGTATGCACGCAACAATGACATTTGAGAAAAATCAGTATAATTATCAACCTCGAAAATTAGTAAATCGTAATTTGAATTCCAAAGTTTTAAAAGAGCTGTAAGCCCCGTCCTAATCGGATAAAAGGGCCGTAGCGAAGAGGTGGCCCCTTGAAGCTACAGCTTCTCTCAACTATCTCAGGACACTGCGATACTCATGTTAGCGTTTTGCAACGTATCCCTTGATATTACCAATAAGTTGTATAAGTAGTTGCAGGTGTACGCAGGAATCGCTCCACCTCTCGCGTGTGCAGCCAGTTATACATTATTGTAGACTTATTTGAAATTATAATTTCTCGTAAGTTTAGAATTTAAAATTTTTTTAGAAGATTTTTAAACGATATACAACTCTTTATCGTGGAAAAATTATATAAACGTAAAACCGTAGTTCGCTCTTTCAATTTTCATTTGAGCGCACATTAAAGAGCATCCATTTTCTTTATGGATATGCAGAAAAAGAGAAATAGAAAAATCGGTAAAGCCACGAAAAACCTATAAGCCCAAGAGGCAGCCAAGGTACCGTAAAAAGACCCCATTGTCGGTAAAGAGTAGAATAGTGTAAGAAGCGGAAGAGGATGATGGAAAACACATCCAGGAAAGAAACGTCGGCGTCGACGACTACTACGGGTGGTTTGGTCGCTTATAGTCGTTTTCGTGGCGGACGAGCCGAAACGACCTTTCGTCGCGTCTTGTCGCATAATCCTTTGGCTGGGCTTTTTTCT
Source organism: Copidosoma floridanum (assembly GCF_000648655.2). Next base: position 482,930 of record NW_019379470.1, on the reverse strand, counting down.
TTCTTCTCTACACTTTGTTTCGCTTTCAGACACTTTTTTTCTTGCGCCACTGTACGTTACTCTTATCTATTTCTTGAAAAAAAGGCTTTTTTCATCGTTCGACTCGCGTGCACTCAGTCGTCTTCTCTTCACTTGGATTCTTAATATTTAATGCGCCAGACGGTGCGGGTACAAGGAGTGAAAGATAGCGCTCGCTCGGATCTTGAAGTTCCAGCTAAAGAAAGCGGAAAATGGATAAAAGCGTCTTTTAGAAACGATTTGTCTTGAGCTCATTGAGTTTAAGAAAACGGGAGAGAAGAAAGTGTCGAGGAAAATTTTCGTTTCCCTATCGTTTGTCATTTTTAGAATGACGCGAATGAGAGGAAGAAGAAGAAAAAGGAATAAACATATATTATTCACGGGCAATCGTAATTGAAATGTTGACAGAAAGCGCTTTTAGCTTTTAATTGCATCGCAAAAAGCTCCCACGAAGAGGTAGGAATTATGGACTCTGCGATAAATCTTTTTAGTCACCTAAGATCTCTGGATATCTTTCTTAACTGTCGACGCTAACATATATATTACTCTGACGTAATTTTTTCTTTCTCTATCTTTGACCTAAAATTTAAAGTTTTGGAGCTTCAAATGTAGTACAAATTTTAAAAGAAACTGCAAAATTATCCGCTTCAACTACAAATATAAATTTTTTTATTTACACAATGCTACTTTTTATTTTCTTTCAAGTTATTAAAACAGACCATTGAGTTTTACTCTATGATAAAGTGGTAGCATTAAGGCTGACTATAATCTCTTTGCCTTACTAGTAAAGTCTTTTTTCATTTACAAATTTCTACCATTATCTTTTAGTTTATTGAAACAGCTTACTAAATTTTACTCAATAACAAAGTGGCAGTATTAAGTCTGACTATAATCTGTTTGTATTTATACGGTATACTACTTATATGGTATTTTACATTTACGTTTTTCCACCATTAAAATTTTCTTTCAGTTTTTAATACAGTTCATTAGATTTTACTTAATAATAATGTGGTAGCATCAAGGCTGACTATAATCTGTTTAAACTACTTGTATGGTATTTTTTCATTCACACATTTATACCATTACACTTTTTTTAGCTATGAAAACAGTTCATTAAATTTTACTTAATAACAAATTGATAGCATCAAGGCTGACTATAATCTGTTTGTACTACTTGAACGGTCTTTTTTGTGTACGTATTTCTACTATTACAATTTTCTTTTAGTTATAAAATCAGTTTATTAGATTTTATTTACCAATAAGGTGGTAGCATCAAGGCTGACTATAATCTGTTTGTACTACTTGTAAGGATTTTTTTTCATTTACACATTTTTACCATTTACAATTTTCTTTTAGTTTATTAAAAAAGTTGAAAATTTACATGCGTTAAACTGATAACATTTCAAACAAAGCCGTTAAGCATAAGAAACGGAACGCCGCTTACAGATGGGAAAATAATGAGAGCTGGAGACTCTCTCTCTCTTTCTTTTACGTAATCACACGCTGTAGCGATTTCAAAGTGGATTTCTGCGACTGACGTTTATAATTAAGATTAAGAACGTACATTACGTTGGTATTCGAGCGAATACTAGGAAATGAATAATCTTGCACGTGACTGCATTACAAGAAATAATATTCGTTTCGCTGTTTCCACCGTAAAAATGGAAAAAAAAAGTTTTAAAATACAGAGACTTAATGCTATTGTCTTTTACACGTTTAATTATTCTACATATATGCATCCAACAAAATAAACAAAATCAGTTGTCCAGTGGTTTGTCATGCGAAATAAAAAACTTTTTTAATAAAAAAGATTATGATTTATTCTTTATTGTGCTGAGTTCTTATTAATTCAAAAACGTTTATGCTTAAACGACAGCTCTTGACTCGATCCGTCATAATTTTTCAGCCTACTAAATATTCCATTGAATTCAGTTGTCATGGTATATAGTAAATAGATTTTTTTCTACTGTAGTGAAACAATTACGAGTGAGATTATATTTTGAAAAAAATAAATTTAAGACAAAACGTTAGCTCGAAAAATCCATGGAATGTGTAACGGAGAAAGGTGGTGAGACGGAGGTAAGACAAAAAGCTTGCCCAACGTGGGCGAGGCTAAGAAAAAAAGAGTAGCACCTATATAAGAGAAAAGAAAGAAAGAAAGAAAGATTTCAGCCGTCAAGTTGAGGGGTGCTTGTACAGAGAAAGTAGACGGAGCGAAAGAGGAGAACAAGAAAAAAAAACGGGAGAAGAGAAGAAACCAACCACTTTAGCGCGGAAAAAAGAGAAGAGATTAAGAGGGTGCGTGGAAAGTCGTGTGCAAGCGCGTGGTTACTGTTTCCTCGGGCAAAGGAGATGGGAAGGGCGTGAAATCGCGAGGAAACGTATTTGCGGAGAGAAAAGCGCACTATGTAAGTTCACGAAGTTTAAGGACTACTACCGGCTGTCAGCTGCGTTAGGTGTGTACGTAGGGCGGAATCTTGTACACGCATTTACTCGCATTCAAGAGGAAACACTCGAACATCGCGGCTCTGTGTTGTGTATAAATTCACGGGATTGGCCCAATCGCTCTTTCTATTGAGGTTTTCATTGTGATTGGCCTACAAACGATTGGCCGCTACGAGAGGACAGCAATCACTCCAGCATGACCATTTGCCACTTGTGGTGTTTATACATGGGTGTTTACGTATGAGTGTTTTTCTCTCGTGTAGTCTATATAGTTCTTTCAGCTTTTATCATCTGGATAATTTCATTAGAAGTATCCTGCTAAGAGACTTTTTGATGTTTCTTGTTTTTCCTAGAGAAATAAAGGATTCTCTTGGTTATTATCAATATTGGAAACATAACAGTATTTAAAATGATACCAGATCTGTTTTTACAATTTTTTTTTTTTCAATTTCATATGGAAAGAAAACCACTCCAAGTTATCGCTTTCTGCTAAAAAAACGAGGGATGCTGCTATTTCCTCTGAGATACCCATGTGTAAATGTATCATGGAAATAGTATTAAAAGATCCTGTCTAAATAGACTTGTAGATGGTCAAAATGCTTCCTCTCTCTAAAAATATAAGAGAGCAGTCATACCTCACAAGCACAGTGAAGCTGAGACGAAAAAAAAAAAAATTTAGTAACGCACGTTGGATATGTAGAGTCACAAGGTGTCTTTAGAGTGGGTGGTAGTTTCTTCTCGTTCGGAGGAGGGGGTGCGACTCACCACCTGTTGGCTCGTATTTATCCAGTAGTCAAATTCGCCGCAGGGAATTTCTGGCTGCTCAAATTCCGGAGACCAGTCCCGCCCCTTGCATGCCCCGTCGTGATTCAAAACGAATTTGTAAGAGCGTTTAGTGGGTCGAGGGTTTGCAGCGCGAGTGAAGAAACGAAGAAAAATGATGCTGCTCCGCTAGAGATCAGGGGGAAATTTTTTGAGTTGCAATAATGGAGGGGTGACGCAACAATAGTATGCATGTCACTCTCGTTTCAACGAATGAAATTTTTTTTTTTTTATCATCCCCCGAAAAAATTGGGTTTGCTTAGCCAATTGAAGAGCCATAAAACTACAAAGATATACGACTGGAGTAATTAAAAATCGTTCCTACGAGGATGTTACATTTCTCGAGGTAATTTAATCAAGGCTTGAAATTTAGATTAAATTAAAACAATTAATTAAAACGGACACTCGCCACAAAGGACGGCGGAGGGGGGGGGGGCCAAAAACCGAAAAAAAGACACTTGGAATTTAATATTGAAAGTACCTGGACGGAAAGCGGAATCGCAGCCTCAAACGCAGCTCGTTAATGTAATTAAAAGTTAAAGGACGGAGAAAGAGGTATTACAAACGATCCCACGATAAAAGAACAACATCCCCCACGGCTCAGCGGCGCATTAATCTTCTACCCCCCCCCCCTCCCCGGGGAGTCGAAAAAGCGATAAACTTTTCTCTCCACCGATAATCTTGCCTTAATCTCGAGTAATCTTTTTAACGGACTGGCGCTCTTTAAATACGGACGGGGGGGGGTGGCTTTTGCTCTTGCAGTTGGGGTTGCTCCGCGAAACAGTACACTCGCAAGAGGCTACGTAAACTCGGCCGGCTTTTGAGCGAGAGCGGAGTGAAGAAATGTCCCCGGGGAGCTCGCGTCGTTGGCTCGAGCTTGCAAAACTCCGAGGTTGGATGAATAGGGACTTTGAGCTTGGTTTGATGGAACGTGTGGCGAGAAATTAGTCGGGCTTATTAGTATCACGGTGGTGACGCGTGTACGTTATATCTGTTTCAATGAAACGATACTCTAGATGAAAGGGAAAGTAAATTGAATTTTTCTGATTTCTTGCAACTCATGTTGATTTACTTTTTCAAGGAAATCTTACAAAATTTCAATTGACATAATCGGCCAATATGATTTTTGAATAATTATCTTCTTAAAATATTAAAATCAAAAGGTGAATGTTCCCAACGATAATTACTCAGAACAACTATAGAATGACTATTAATATACATAATTATTATTTACATAAGTGCCATATAAAGTTATAATTTACATCCATACTCAAATTTTTCTGAATTCAATAACATTAAGGCTCAGAAAGGTTTTCTTGCAAATAGAGTGAAATTTGTAGTTCTAGTTTCAAAAAATTTTCAAGAATAGTAATTTATCCGAGAACGTCTGGAATACATTAGGCAGGTCTGTAAAAAAAAAAAAAAAAAAAAATTACCTGCTTACTCAGACTATCTTTTTAAAAAGTAAACGACTAAGGTGAGTATTCAGGACTGAATATGCAATGTAACATTTGGTTTTTCTTTTAATCTCAAAAATCAGAAAAAAACAGTGAAAATCATTAAAAACTGTATGATTCCTTAATTTTCCAATCTTAATACCTCACCACTTTGTAACCCTGCAAGATTATTAATTTAAAAATAAAAAAGATACTGAGATATTAACTAATCAAGCCTAATGATATTTTTGAGCTAATCATTTTGAATGTTAACATTTTATATTTTTTCAGGGGTTACAAAAAAATTCCAAGGTGATTTAGATCACTAAGTTATTTTTTTATTTTGTATTCTTTGGAGCTGTGTAATTAAAGGAACAAGAATATCCTTCAAAATCGTCATTTTACTTTGAAAATCCTCCCTCCTTTTCTTTCTCCTTCAAGGATCATCACTAATGAAAAGCTCATTGCAACTTCCTTCTTTTATAATAGCTCCGATGCCACTGGCACATTTTCAATTCAATTTCACGACCCCTTGGCAGGTTGTATAATTCGTTCTCGAAAAAATACTGGAGAAACTTTTGAGTTGCCAAAAAAAAATTTCGAAAAATAAAAAATAAACAGCTTTCGCACCAAAGTTTTTAATAGCTTCGCACTTTTTCCCCCACCGTCATTCCGACTGAGCGCTTTTTCGCTCACCCGTAACTTTTTCCAAAGTTCGGCTCTTTTTTTTACTCTTGACCGCATCGTGGATGACTGCTCGAGTAAGAGAAAAACGCGTTTTTCTCACAACTACATTGACAATACACATACTATGGTATAACACGAGTCTAATGCGAGTAGACCGAATTGACTATTCCTCTCGCGCGTGTACACTTAGGTATGGCCTCTTGTGCCGCGTAATACGTAAACGCGCGTGCACTCGAGGGGCCCCGTTCGAGCATGTGCTTCAACTTACACGGCAATGAGGCAGGAAGCGAGAGGAGTGGATCGTCCCCGATTTGCCGGCTAATGACGTTAGACAGGCGGCAACTGGAAAGCTCGGGTTCTCTTATTCACGCTTAATTTTCCGGGAGAGAATAATTGCTCTTGGAAGCAGTGGTGTGCGATTTTCGTAATTTCGGGATGAAAATGCTTCCTGGAAGTGACTTTTTTTTCATGTGGGCATCGCGTTCATGAATAATAGCTTCTCCAATGTTGATCGAGGCATGTTTGTTTAGCTTGGAAAAAACACTTTGGTGAACGCGAGTTTTAAAGAGTTATTTGAACTTTGAAGTGTTGGTTTATGAATTTTTAAAATAATTTCAGTAGTAAATAAATATAAATTTGCAGCTTTCACGGACCGGGGGGTAGTTGTAATGAAATTTTTACAAAGAGCCCTTTCATTTTAACGATTCAAGATACAAAGGTTGTTTTAATTAAAATTGAATTCGACTCGACTCGAGAGAAATTCAATTTGCTTTGGGTGGAAGGGAGAAGCTATTACATTCAAATTGCATTCACTTTGACCCATTTTTACGTCAGAGTGGAGAAAAAAAGCATTTATTACCTTGCTATACAATTTTTCCTACAAACGTTTCCGGTTCCCTGAAACTCTCGCCTAATCGAAATTCGACACTCAAAATGATAAAATTCATTGGCTCGATAAACTATGCTATTTCAAATGACCACTACGCTGGAAATTCCCGACTACTTTCTCCACCCTTGACCCAAAGCCCTGTCCACTATCCCACGTACTCGAAAAAGGATCTCTTCGAGTTCTCGGTCCACTTTTTCCGAGCACAACCTCATGAGACACACCCCGATCTTCGAGAACTGCTCAACACGAGTTCAAGGTCACGTATGTCACTGACCAGCTTGAGGTCATCATTTACTTTTGGAATGGATGTTTCTCTGTTTCAAGGACTTCCAGTATAGGTGTAATTTTCTCGACAACCTAGAAATTATGGTACAAGTGTGTTGAGGTTAATGGTGGTAACAAGAAAAACGTCTTTGGATTTCACGAGAACTTTGAATATTAGAGCCTTGATCCTAATTTACTATCCTGCATGAATGTACTTGATGATGACATGTGACGATGGGGTTGTTTCCGTAAAATGTAGAGCGTATTTGTTAAGAAACATGTTCCTTCCGTAAATCTACTTAACATCTTGTATTACATTTGAGCCCTTTTATTGTTCACGTACAAGTGTATGCAACAACAAACGAGATACATCGACTTGTCAGATTAAAGACTGAAACAAAAAATTTGAAAATTGAAAAAAAAAAATCAATTACATTACAGCAGCAGCAAAGCCTTTTGGTAAATATTTCCAAAGCTCCTCTCCAAATCCAGAGCAGTTTTCCTTCCTCGTTTGATTATCTCCCTCATCTTCCCTTCTACGATCCAATCCTCCATCCGCATTTCAAGCCCCATCGCGCGCACAAACACGAAAAGAGTCGCTGACTCGCAATATCGTCCTTTCTCGTAACAACTGTCCATACACACACCCCCAAACAACGTCCGTCCTCTGTTGCTCCATCCACGCGCAAACAGCTATATTGTCACCCGCAACCCAAGACAGCGAGGGCATTGTCTGCCCCTCATTTGGCTCAGCCCGGATTTTCCAACAGCGCGTTAGTTAATTTTCGGAAAATCGACCCGAGATTCAGGGAGCTTTCCATGCACATATATATATATATATATATATATATATACATGGCACTTCTGGTGCCATTGTCCTTTTCTTTGGCAATTCCCTATTGTCCGATCTACGGCTTGAATGATGCGTGGCGTAATAGACTTCGATTTATCGATTATTCTGGCAGGGTCTTGGGCGTGCATGGATGCAGGGGACTGCCTTTTTGTTGCGCAGTCGATATTGATGGCTTATTAAAAGTTTTCGGGTTAAACAATGATGTCCGGAGGTTCGCGGAATGATGATGAGGATGGCCATTGTCGCTTCGATGATTGAGACCTTTGGAAGTAAATACACGCTGAAGTTTCATTATTGTTACGTAAATCAAAATTTCGAGATCTTATTTGTTTTTCTTTATTTAAAAAAAAAGATCCTACTCGATCTCATGAAACGAGGTTTTGTCTTGCTAATACACGATTTACTCCCAAAACACGTACCTACTACAATTCCGACATATGCTTCATAGAAACCAAAACACCCGGTAGGGACATAAACTATCATCGTCGCATTGTTTAACAATGAAAAAACCGAACCTCCCCTAAAATTTCACTTTTCACCGAGTACTGTGAAAAAAATCCTCCCATCTCCAAAGCATCGTTTTGGATTCTCCCCAGCCTTCTCCTTCCTGCGCATACTTCATTAAACCTACTCGCGCAAAACTGCTTCAGCCACTTCATTCCACGTCCCACACCCACGCCCTTCTCCCCTTCGAGTTCATTACGGCAACGTACACCTCCCCCTTGTCAACATTCCCTGTACTTCGGCTGCTTCTCACTCTCGTTTCGCAGCAGCCATCCACGCGTCTACGCCTACACCGGCTTCTGTTTCCAACTACAAGTCATCCGTCTTTATAATCGCTGGCTCTGCTCCCGACGACAACGACATCGCGCGCGGAACATCGTTGCAGCCGAAGACGACCGACTCCACCAGCGGCGCCGGCTTACACCTGTACGCGCGCGGATTATTCATTAAGATTAATGGTAAGAGGTTTTCGGTTCACGCGAGGGAAGCGACGAGTACTCGTATTGGTATTGCTTGCTTTGGGTAAATGTGTACGTGCACGGTCTTTTTAATTGCACACAACGTGGTTGGTGGGCTCGTTCATCCTTTAGATCCTCGCCAAGACTCGTAGGCGCCAAAGGTTTGAAGCTTGGATTGACAATCGTGCCCTGTAAAATAGTTTTCTCAAGGGCTTGGTACACCCAAAAGATAACATAATTCATCCTCGAGGGTTAAAATTATTCACAGAGAACCCAATGTGCATGAAAAGCTTACATTGTCCGTAAGCCTATCCAATACTCGAGTTTCCTCAATCTAAGACTCGGACCATTTCTGTGCTCCACCCATGTACCCATGCAAATCAAAGAAAGAGAACATCTCTTTGATATTCTAAAAGAAAGAGGAGCTTGTAGGTATAGGTGTAATTCACGTATAACCCGTGGAAGCTAGAATATTATATCGCTTACCGTGTCCAGCAGGGCGTCGGACTGACCGACAGGAGCACGTGTGTTTATTTGCTCATTTGCATGGAGGCATCCGTTTGACCTCCCCACACCCCCCTCTAGCTTGTTTCCTTGCACCCACACGCCCTTATAAGTACCGAAGCAACACTACTGTACCCCGAGAAGGGAGCTTGCAAAGTGTACATAACTTATTATGCATGCGGATGCTCGTGCATGTGTCTGATGCAGCGCTTCGCCGAGTCGTGCATGTATAAATATGCGCCCGAACAAATACAGGCGAGGGAGCGTGGAAAGTGGAGTTTCGCTCGTGCCGGGGAGTTGGAAAGAAAAATCCAAAGACCGGCATTTATTTTATCCAACACTCGTTTTTTCATCGTTTGAAACCAATTGATTTCTTTGGTAAAAATATTGCCTTTGGTAAGGAATTACGGTAAACGACCTAAAACTTGGGGTGCGACGCAGAGGGTAGGGATACTTTTGGTCCGTACCAAGTACTCGACATGGCGTTTTCGCTCACCACGAGTGCACTCGAGCGAGCAAACATTTCATCATCGAGTCCGTACATACATTAATGCGCGGGTGCATCAAACAGCCAAGCTTTTCAACAAATCCATGGAAAAGCACACAAGATCCCTTGCACAACAACTCGAGAGTCATCGAAACTTGATCCATCCACGTCCACACGCGTACAGCTTCCTGCCAATTTACTTTTATTTATTTATTATTATTATTTTTTTTTTTTGGTATAAGAACTCAGCCCGCATTGCCGCGTTTGTTTTTCAAGCTGCGCTACCTCCCCTACGTGTGCTATACTATTCCGACCTTTCCCGGTTGCTGCAAAATTTCTACACTCACACATGCAGGGATGTATACCCATACAAATGCCGGAGAAGCCGTAGAAAGATCCTACCGTGTGTTCAGCCGAAAGAGGAGTGATATCGCGATGATGTAGTGCTCTGACTCGCTCTTCATTTTTTTCAGCACTGACCCACTGCCGTTTTGCTCTCGTATTATAACCGGACGGTATTATTTTCTTCTTTTTTTTCCACTTCCATTTCATGGTGGAATGAGGGGGGCTTGATAGCACGGGGTGAACACATGCAAAGAGAGACAGAGAGCTTGGCATGTGTCCAGGATGGAGGAGCTCTGCAACTGCACACACACACACACACAGGTATTTTGCACCACACCATCGGGGAACAAACAGCATTCCGAAAGCAGATTTTTCGGTCTACATGGCAATGAGGTAGAAAAAGAAAATCGAGTCGGCAAGGGGCAGGGGGGGAGATAAGTGGAGGGCTGGTGAAAGAGTATTGATTGGCATCGGCTCGGGGGAAGAAGCTCTATACGTGCGCGTCCGATTACTACGCGATGGGCTGGATAAGCCGCGCTCTGAGAGACCTCTCCCCTCCCGTTTTTTTTCTTCTCGGCCCTGACAATGCTATACACGGACTTCGCAAGCTGCGATCTTTTTTTTTCCTCCTTCCTTCCTTTGTACCCATTTTTTTTTNGTTTGTTACACTTAAAATTCAATGAGCTCTTTTATACATATACATACTAAACATTAAATGAAAGCTACATTCCAAATTTATGATACAAGATCTCATTTAATTTTGAAATCAACGAAGCCTTGAGACTTGAAGGTAATCAAACTATGTTAGTAGTCAGAAATAATATTTAAAAATAATAGATTACAGTCACGCTTAGCTGGGTATTGTGTGGGTTCCAATGGCGTGGAAATGCAGTGCAAACGGGGAGAGTCGCAGAGTGAAATCGTATTAGTCAGTGTAGGCGCGGGCAGCTTGCGCGCAGAGGCCGTAAAAAATTTTATACCAGCGAGTCGTAATTTTGGCAAGTCGTAAATGTCCCGTCGTCACGGCAAAACGAAATTGAGGCATATCGATTATTGTCGTTGTTGTTTATATTGTTTTTGCGATCGGATGGAAGCGTGTCTTCTTGTAAGAGCATTGTCAGCGAATTTCTTCTTTTTTTTTTTTTTTTTTTCGTTTCGTTGTGCGCAAGATTAGCTTTGTAGAAAACGTGATCGTCACCCGTAAATCGTAAATTGTATGAAGGCCACATTGGTATCAGTGTGACTCTATAGCTAAGAAAATGTGAGTAAAATTTTTCAAGTATTAACCCCACAAACAGTGATATTTTTGATAAAAGATGCTTTCTTGCAGATACAATCAAAGGTGTATTGTGATTTGGCGTGTTTAAAAGATAAATTTAGAATAACGTTTCTCATTGTTTTGTAACCATAATTGCCACGCTTTCTCTTTAGCGTGGCAAAAATTCGATGAAATATTTATATGTGCCGTAACGAAAGGACCATGAAAGTGTCCCTTAAAAAAGTACAAATTTCCGTTCAATCTTTTTTCCAACATGGCGCTCGAGTATACATGCACAAAGGCAACACATTTTCCAACGCAGTACTTTTTTCCAACTTTCCCTCCCTTCTCTCCGTTTCTTTTTCACCGGAGCTTGCAAGCTCTTACGTATTCTATTTGTCTTTTGTTCCTCAACGCCTTCTTTCCCTACTTCATCGTTTTTTTTTTTTTTCGCTTTTTCTAGAAAGAATCTCGGTGTGATGGGAAAAGTTAGACTCGAAAGCGAAGGTTTTTGATGCCGTCGATTTCCCGAGTAACAAAAGATTTTAGAGGCGATACGAAGAACGTAACACCGTTGTCGGCTCATTTAAACGCGTAGTGAGAAGTGCCTCGAGTTATGCAGGGTAAATGACCCCATTATATATAGGGTCCTATTTCCATTGCCAAAGGGTTTGAGTTGCAATTACATGGCATGGTATTGGTTCTCTATTCGATTTATCAAGTGATTTCAGCTGGAATGGAAGCAAAAGTTCGATGAAAGTAACTTTTAAAATTTACAGAGACTTTCAGTGAAATTTTATGTGCAAAAAAAAAAGTAAAAAAAGTATTCATTCTGGTGAGCACAAGTGTTACATCACTTTTGATTATACGATTTAATTTCTGCATTTTGGTGTCCTTGTCTCAGTTACCACTTGTTTTCCGTACTCGTATCTCTATACCTCTCTTTTCAAGTCATATTCTTGAGATTTTTCATCCATGTTTTACTACCTCTTTCCTCTTTTTTGTCTCTCTGAATCCTTATTTCTGTATTCGTATTTATTATTTTTTTTTTTTTTTCTAACGAAATCAGTTTTTATACACTTTCGTTCTTGTATTTTTGTCTCTGCATACACCTTTCCTCGTGCCACATGAACCTCTTCTATATTTTATATCTCACACACACCTCCCTTAATCAATGAAAAAGTTGTACTTTACGAAAAAGGGGCTACAGGAGATGGGAGAATGATTCTAGTCTAGAGTGACTGATGGATAAAAATTAACCAAAATATGGTGATGATACCACATTAGACGAAATTACGGCGATAGACGAAGAAAAAGAAAAATGCATGGCCAAAAAAAAAAAGAGGAAAAGAAAGAAAATCGAAACGAGTAAAGAGAAACCGAGGTAGGGAGCGTAGAAAGGAACGAGAACTTATTACCGGTGCGTGTCCATCAATAGACGCCAAGCGATCTCGCGAAGATTAACGAACTCGCGTTCGTCTTTGCCGATGCGCATCCATTACTACACACGTACACCACTGCCGATGCCAACCGCAGCCTGTTTTCCACCCCCCTCCCCCCCACGCCTATACGCACACCTCCAGCTTTCAAACACCCGCTCGATTTACCAGCGGCACAAACTTCTCGGTACGTACACGATCAGTCCATATACCTTCAGACCGGCAACGTACGGAGCCGTGGCTCGATTTGGAAATCAATCTTTCTATCGGGTTGCTCGTTGTGTACCTCGTGTATTGCACCAAACGCAGTTGCGCCGGAGAAAAGGGAAAATGCTGAACGCAGTGCTTTCTGGCTTGATAAGCTTAAAACTCGCTGCCATTGGCCCTTTTACTTACGCTGATGTCTGTCGGGGACATTTTATGCAATTAATAACGCTGTAGCACCTAGAGAGGGGGGGGGCGTTGGTAGGGAATTGAAGGAGCTGCGGAGCAAGGGATGGAAGAGAAGGAAGAGCGGAGATGCAATTATCGCTAATTGCGTTATATTATTACACGCGCAATGTAAATACATCACTCGTAAAGGTGAAGCGGGAGTCGACGTTTAACCATATTGTTGGAATTATTTTTTATTCTGTTTTTTCTCTTTTTCTTGCTAAATAAACGCTTATCCTGTTACTCTGTCTTGTAATAGTTTGTTTACCAGTAAGGCATGGCATAATAATTCCACTCCTGACGATCGAATATCCTTTTGATTTTCCATGGTATATATACTTTATGTTCATGTAAACGATTTTATAAATTTATTTTTGATGCAAATAATTTATTTTTTTGTTAGTATTATCGAGCTGTTTTATTCAAATCATTGCACTTGTGTATCGTTACACAAGAAGAACAATTAATAATATCCTTCGTAACTTTTTCAAGGACTTTATTTAAGTAAACAATAATTCAGTAATCAATTGTGTTTCATTAACTTACGAATAACTGGTTTTTTTCAATAATACTGATTCTAAGAGTGAAAAGCACAGTTTTATGATGAACCTAGTACTCTAACATAAATCCAACTTATTTGATGTACATCCAGAGGGACAGTGAGGACAACTACGACAAGAACGACGAACTTCAAGGATGTCATTTGCCTGTCTTTTCTTCCGTTCGACCAGTTTCATCTTGTGTTTAAGCTAAAGTGACACTCAGCACCACCAGCCCTCCTCTTCACTGACACGCCATGAGTAAAATAACAGTGTTTTACATACACTCCTCTCTCATCTGTACGTTTACTTACTCTGTACATAATTGTTGTGAGGGCATTTCGAAACGTTGTGGAAGCAATGAGTCTGAGACATAGTCGCACAATGTTTTGTTTCAGTTGTTGGAATTACGCTCTCATGACGATACCGTGATTGCTCTTTAGTACCAAAAAGGTGGTGAAATGGTAAGTTTTCAAATCTTTTGTACAGTGACGGTTGTCCTTTTTTTTAATACTAAACCAAATGAAACTGAGCTAGTTTTGATGTTTAATTCTTGCAAATGATTGCACTACATCATTGCCAGGCACGTACTTGTACATTTAATGAAAAGTAACGTTTAAGAAGTACAAGAATGTTTCATGAAGTGGTTATTTTCTGATATCTATATTGAGCTTGCAAAAGCCGAATAGCAGAAATAAAAGTCCGGCCCTTGGAGAAATCATGAGTGCACAGATTTTTCAGCCATACGCAAGGACAAAGGATGTGTTGGACTTTAAGCACGTTTTTGTGATCCTCGTAATGGTACCTAAACCTCGAGTGAGTAAAAATATCGTTTACAAAAGTATCAAACAGAACCCACAGAGGAAATAACGAAGGTGACGGCAAAGACTCTTTCCTTGAAGCTCACAAGAATCATCAATTAATAGCGTCAAAAACGAATCAACCCATTTTCTGTCGAATAAAACATTCACTCCGTGAAAATGTACACAATTAATTTTTTTATCTCTTATTCTCTCTTGGGAAGACCATTGTTCACCGAACCGGAGCTGCCTGCATTTTTTTTGCCTTCACGTGCCGTGGTCTTGATGCTTTGTCGTCTTTTCATACGTAGGAATGCGTCTTCTCCTTCGTCGGTTGCGTGGAATATCTTTTGTGCGAAAATGCACGTACAAATATACATACGTGTACACAAAAAGGGGAAAAATGATCGCGCGATGAAAAGACGAGCCAGCGACGTAGAAGTAGATGAAGGCATTTGAGGAGGTATGGAAGGATTGGAGTTGTACGTGTATTTTACACATTTTTTTTTTTCCATTTCTGTTCGCAACGAAAAATGTATTCCTGCAACATATATTTTTTGAATTTGTACTGTTTTTCCGCGTCTATTCGAAAGATTTCACTTCTTTCCGTGCAACTTTTGCAATTTAAAGTTTGAAAGAAGATGTGAGAACTGGAAGGTTAAGGGAGTAAAAAAAAGTGCTGCTCCAGATTACGGAATTATCGTTTCGTGTTCTTTCTTCCTGCCTGTGGCTCACTTTTTTTCTGGAGGCGTGTACGTTTGTGAATGCTCGTGTGTGCACGTGCAGTTTTTAACATCGATGTAGGTCACAAGTTTACAAGATGAGCCGTGGTAGGGTGCTTGCAGGACGAGGCATTGAAAATTTATGTGGAAATGATAAAAATAAACCTTTTTCTTCTCACTGTTCGCTTATTTCATTGTGCCTCTACTTTTTACCAAACAATTTGGTTTGTGTGTGATATATTTGATTACAATCGTCCAATAGGATCAAAAAATTCATAAGTAGTATTGAAAATTATAAAAATAAAATTGAACTTTGCGTGGAATATTTTCAACATTTACGACTCGCATGTTATCGGCCCCGTGCTTCCATATTTCATGCGTTTCAAGAGCAGTTTGTATTGTTTGTGTTTCAAGTAAAAAATCAATAGTCAGATTGCATCGGTTGCACATGGTATTTTGAAAAAAAAAAAAAAAGAAAAAAAAGAAACAAATTATTTTCCTCCCCGTAGGTACAAATAGATTAAACGTATATTCAATGTAATGGCTCACGCATCAATGATTTAATTAAAGTAAAAAAATAGTACCCTCTCAAAAAGCCACGATAAAAACCAGACATAAAGAACAGTTGAATCACCTGCCGCACCTCATTAACCCCAAACTATGAAGCCTCGACGTCCGCGGAGACAGACGGAAGGCAAGAGAGGAATAATACATAGAGAGTGCATCGACGAGCATCAACAAATGAGCCCTACCTACGTGTGATATGTCCCCTGCGAACTCACGCGCCAAAGCTGATTTCAGCGCCAACCACCCACCCACACCCCTCGCACACAGCACGCGTGCACACACCGTAGCATCGAAGCCCGAGGCATGAATGAGGCGACCGGACGCCACCGACGCGACGGTGCACGGCTTTTCTCTCCCCCCGGTTATCCCAGCCGTGAGGCGCGATTATTTCCGGTTCAGCGCGGTGGTAGCCTAGTTTCTCTCTTTCCCCTCTCCCACTCTGGGGTATATAATCACCTTGACGCGCGAACGCCAACACGTATCTACACACGTGCGAGCTGGCCTCTGTACCTGCCGTATACGCGAGTTCGACTGCAAGCCTGCCAGTCTTGTATAGATGTACGTATGGGTGCATATACAACGTGGTGAGCAAGGAACGATGGAATGTACGACGTATACGTACGTGTTTGGAAAAAATCGAGGGAAAATGATGTTCTTGCTTGAAGGATCGTTATCTCTGAGGAGTTTTATGGATGCCCCATGAAAATGATCGTCATGAGAGCAAGCGAAGACTAACGAAAATGTCTTTGAAACAATAAATAATACTTTTCTCTCTTTTTTTTTCAATTTCTTTTTTAAAGTTATTATACAGACAATATATGAATTTCCAACAAGTACTCCTTTAATTGTTATATAGTAATGCTAACTGGGGTAGTTTTTGTGTCTCTGCATGTCGACATCAGCTTAGTTCTACTGTTAATGAATTAAATTGCACAAATTACGTTTACGATAATAATAGTAATAAAAATATTGATGCAACCGTTGTTAGTATCCATTTTTTTTTATGCTGTGTATCTCTCGTTTCTAACTTATTGTATTGTATCGTTAGTTGTTTCTTGAGACATAACGCAAAATAATAAGTGTTTACAGATATTCTATTGTCTAGGTATACATAGTAACACAATAAATACTCAATTGAGTGGGCTGTGCAAGATAGTTTTCGAAAAAGCACATATTTGAGTGATGTTTAAATTATTTGTAAGGGAATATTTACTCTCGTATTTATTAAAAATATTTACTCTCTTCAGATTTTTCAAACACAATTTAAGGATAAAGTCACAGTAGACAAAGCCAGTTTTGTGATTGGGTGAGTAAAAAATAAATCTAAATCCATTCAAAAATATTTAAGTTAATGAGTAATCTACTAAAATTGAAAAAACACGAAAAAATATATATTTTGTCGATAAATTCACAGAGTCGTACGATCTTGCTGTGACCAAGTCCGTTGAGAGAACGAACTAATTAACTTACTTTTCCCAGCGAATATTCAACGCTGGTGACAAAGCAAAACATTGACGGACAAACTAGCACAGCCCGAGGCAAAGAATGACGGATGGCCAATTAAAGAGATTTTTAATTGGACCTGGTGCACGAAACAATGGGAAAAAAAGCATTATTCGACAGATGCAAAACAAAACTTTTGCAAAAACAAGGAAAAATACAAGCTGTTCATTGAACTTTTTTAATGACGGTGGCACGGATTTTCCGATGAGAGAAATTAATGCAACTCGGTGTCAAAAGGGCAAAATCAATAGACGCTCTCTGAATTTTCGACGCATTTGACATTCTCGTTTGCAGTTTGATGGAAGGGGAAAAAAGAAAATATTTAATCACACCGCGAATCCTTTGCGAAAAATTTTTTCCAACGGCAGCAGAGCTTGTTAATCATTCAGTGCCCGCGTGGCGATTTGATGGATGGAGGAGAGAGAAGCGCAAATAATGGGATTCACCGTCCACTTTTCTGCCCCTCCGAGCCAATCTTCTCTCTCCCTTTGGCGCACGAGAGTGCACGGGCGTGTACGTGCGAGCATCGGCGTCTGCCTCTACTCTAGTGTGCCCCGGCATTTGACGTTTCGACGGGTTATTGATCTCTCTCTCTCTCTTGATACCCTGCTCGCGGATTAACGCGTCTGGATTTTTAAAAGCGCTTATCCGTTTGATGTATGATCCCCGGGATTGTTTTGTGATTTTTAAGAATTTCCTTTTGATTGCTCGATCCTTCATTCCCAACAGTGAACGCTGGCGCGTGATTTGCAGCTCGATATCGTTAATTTTTACCTTTAAATCCTTTCGTTTGGAAATTTTGCAGCAAGAAAAAACACAAAGCGACTTATCGTGTCACTAGTAGATAAAAAATCAAACTCACCTCTCACGGATCGCTTCTGTGGCATCTACTGAAGATGGATTGGACGTTTGTCTTAAAATGTAGGTACCATTGGTTTGCGATAACTAAGGTTTGAGATACATTGTTTATTTTGATGTACAGTTGGTAGCTTGACTTTTTTTTAATCACATTTTCATTACTTCATCTTTACAGTTGTGAACAAAAATTTTTTTTTAACTTCGATGTCTGGATGTAACTATAAGTCCAAGTGTGTTGTTTCATCTCACTTTTTGTATGCAAGTAATTTCACATGTTTGTATGTGTAATATTTTATTAATCTGTAAAAATAGTTTATTTCTCTCATTTCAAGAGTGATGCAAGTCTGTAAAAAAATGTTATAACTTTATGTACTTGGTGTGAGTTGAAATAACACACTTGGATTTGCAATTTACGCACATTACACATTACGCCCTTCTACTGTTGTTGGCACATATGAATCTAACGTCAAATATCATCCACGTTGAAACAAACAGTTGGCGCAAGAAAATAAAACATTTACTGATCCTCGTACACTTTGAGTGCAATCAACAACAAACCATACGAGCGTTTCCACTGCAGCTAAAAGCTGTTCAAATATCGATTACCTATCGGGAGCACAACTCGCCATTTTGATGCTTAATTCCCATCGTCATTCACTACACGCAAAGTTCACGATTGAATTTCTGAACAAAAAGTTTTACGAATCTTGGCACGATTATCACAAGCTCTCCAATCCCTGCTCGTTAGAACCTAAAAATGATCCACTTCCACGTAATTCCGTTCAACATCCACACGAAACCTGTACATGCAAAATCAGCCCGCAGGGCAACACCGCAGTTGTAATCAAAACGGGAGGCGCGCCCCGTATAAATGACATGCACGTAACGCTGCTCTCGTTTCACTGGAAACAGCTTTTCCGAGCAAATATGCCGCAATCTGATCGTTGCTTCGATTTTAAAAACTAAGAAATTAATTACACGCGCTCTCGCTTGGGTACTGTGTATGCCAATCGTGGTTGTATAATCCAAGCATCGCGATGAGGAAAAAATACGCACGTAGTGCGAAAGAGTCGAAAGCGCGCGGATGTGATAGTCGATCGCGTTGAAACTCGACACTGCAAACTCTTTTTTTGTCCCTAGTATTTATTTTGTGTCAGAGGTCTTCATTCCTTTTTCCGTCCCTTTTTTTTCTCATCCTTTTCCCTTCCGAGTCTTACGAACGCACTCTAATGCATTCCATTTCCTCCGAATCCATTACGATTGTCTCGAGTAGTCTATACTTTCCCAGCGCTTCCCTATTCCCTTTTTATCGCTTACTTTGCTGGGCTTCCTGTTGTAGACTTTATTTTATGCTCCTGTAACAGTATACACGTATATACACCCCCTTTCAATATATATGAGTGATTATAAACAGTGACCCTTTAATTCGCCTTTCTTCGTCCCTTGACGGAGACTCGTAGTATTTTTCAATTATTCCCGTGTAGTAAACTGCAGGTAAAAAAATCCTTACGTGTTTCTTAAAGACCTAACTGGTGCTGGTGCATACTACTTTACGCACAAACTGAATGTAATTTTTTTTTTCTTTTTTTTAATACTCCCACTCGCAGTTTACGCACTCGGTCCGTTTACACCCACAGCATGAATAATCCTAGGAGATAAGAGGATGGTATCACTCAACGTAATTAGCCAAAATAAAAAGCTCGGGTGTACTTACCTGTTGAGTTTTGCGCTGTGTGCTCTAGGGACCGTAATTACAGGCGCGCAATATTTGAACATCCCGCGTGGAGCCGAGTGAAAACAGCGCTCGGAGAGATACGTGCCGTGTGTCGGAGAAGAAAAAAAATAGTAGAGTATATACGTGACGTCTTGCGAAGGGAGTGGTGTCTTTTTTCTTTTTGGTCGTGGCTTTTCCAACCTTTGTGCGAAGCTTCAAAGTCAAGCGTGAAATGCATATATACACGGAAGATGAGACGCGACGGAAAAAGCAAAGGGTGTCTTTGTGGATAAGTTGGATGGCCGGTGTTAAGCGAAATTATGATTTCTTGCTGCTTTGAGATGCTCTACTTCTGTGAGTCAGGCTTTGTGGAATCATTTTTCCAGGATAATAATTTTTTGGGTCTTGGGAGTTTCTTTTTATTCCTTTAATGCGGTAATACATTGCCTTTTTTTTTTTTTTTTTTTGCAGTAGCAAAGAATTATAAAGTATAAGTATAGTGACGGGGATCACTACTCGTTTGTTATTGAGGTTTTCGTGAGCCTATTGAATTTATTGTTGGATGAAAGTAGAATTTTTACTTCAAACTTGTTTGCCATTTATCGATACTGGGATAAATTTGCTTCTGTACTGATTGGAATTTTCATTTTTTATACGAATGATAATGTATATTTATTCTTTTATTATGTGTATAGATGAAGCGGGTGGTGGCTCAGTCGGCTAGGTCGTGGATTGACACGCGGGAGACCGTGGGTCGATTCCCGGCCAGTGCGACTTTTTCGGGCAAGTACCTCTGTGATATTTTACATGTGCTTTTTCACCACGCAATGCTCTTCGAGGAGGGTTTTGGCGACCTTCTCGCAGCATAATTGCCTAATTTCCCCCTACCCCTCTCCCAGTACTGGAAGGCCCCCATCCCTCTTCCCTTCCTTCTCCAAAGTGCTAAGTGCCCTCAGTAGTGTTACTATGTTAGGTCACTTTAGTTTTACCTTTCGTCAATGACGCGTCTGACCTCACTCGGATGTTTCTACTTAATTTAGTAGGCAGTGACATTTTGTGTGTTATACATCGCAGGGATTTGTTGCTACAGCTATAATATCAATATTTACGGTTTGATGCATTGATAGTGTAGTTTTCATCTTTATTAATCAGCGTGTGATACATTATTACTTTTTAGTGCATAAGTAAAAGCGTATCTGCATCATTCAATCTTTTTTTTTTTTTTTTTTTTTTGCAGTATCAAAGATTATGAAGTACAAGTGAGTAGAGACACACTACATTTCTTAGTTTATGATTTTATCAATTGCTGTCAATCAATGAGTACAAATATATCTGAATTATGTTTTAGCATACTATTTTTGCATCGATGTAAGGATTGTACTTAGCTTTTTCAAACGATACACCACAAAATTTTATGACACTTGTATTTTTGAAGCAACGGCACGCAAAAATACTTGAGGAGCATGTTTTATAGTTTTCTTCATGGCCAGGGTGGCGTCTATGACGCTTCGAGTACTACATTATTGACCCAGCCTTAGATCAATCATATATGAACAACTCCATATGCACAAGTAAAACATTATTAAGCTAAGAAAATGTGACGAATAAACTCACCTGATAGTCCATGTAGTTTCCGAAGCCCATGTGGCTGCAGGTGCACGCGCAAGCCTGTATGTGCCTGCGCATGTCGAGCTCGAGCTCCTCACCGCAAATGCCGCGACCCATCATCGTGTCGCCCATGCAGTAGCCGTCCGGACAGTACAGTCTCGGGTCCGACTGGGCCAGATAGCTACCACCACCACCACCACCACCACCACCACCGACACCCACTCCACCAACACTAACACCACCGACACCACCGTTACCACTACCACCGCCTCCTCCACCTCCACCACCCCCACCAGAGTCATCGTAGCCGATAATGCCCATGCGACTCGGGCACCGGGAATCCGTACCGTAGATGCCCGCCAGTCGCGACTGAGGCCTCGGCTGCTGGCTCTGATTCTGCTGCTGATGGTTGCTTTGCGGTTGCTGTTGCTGTTGCTCCTCGCCGTAACCAGTGAGACGCGACTGGGGCCTATACCCCGAGCCAGCCATGCCATCCTGTAACCAAAGACAGACAGCGTTTTCTCGTTATTCGCCTCTTGGGGATGATGTGTCTCGCTTGCTTGCCGGAATCGGACATTGCAGGGAGTCTCCGACACGGCACGTGTGAGGTCTGCATGCGTAATGAGGACCGGACTTTGGAAGGATCGATCGGAGAGTTGGGTACATGGGAATGGTGATGTGTGTTTGTTTGACTATCAATTAAATGGAATTGCATCAAAAACTCGCTATGCTTTTGCTGGACCAATATCCACAAAACAAGAGTAGGGGCTCACATGTATGAAAAACATCCTTTTCAAAGGTACTTTGTTGTTAATATTGTCATCCGCAAACGTCCATGTAGTCCGAGTTCAATCGCTACACGTATATATCCAGGCTTGATTATATTCGGCTCGATTTCGGAAATTCTCGGTAATGCATAAAGTACGAATATCACCGTACACGAAGCTCCATAAAATATTCAATACGTACCGTCCGATGGTCCAATCCCGGGATTCGTAAATTCCCCATCAGGTGACTACCGCCCGCCTTCTTGAGAATCGCTCGATATTAAAGAATTCATCACCCCTCCCGCCTCTATAATCCATTTCACCAATATAAAGCGCCCCATTTGGAATAACGCGCGATACATCCGATACGTATGCGTATACACATATACATACGCGCTTATACACTCTCGATAGGACGAATATAATACACCCAATACTCGGATGGAGCCCTCGTTAAAGTTGAAACGGCCCGATACGCGTGGAACACTCTGGCGTATACCTGCGTAATATTATAACATGGAGTGCTTTGGAAGAGGGAGAAATATTGTTTCCTTGGCTTCGGCGAAGAATTTCGTACGATGGTAGGTGGCATATATTATTTGGTTTATTTGCTTGAATACGTACGGACTATAGGGTGGGTGGGAGTGTATACGTATAAGCTTGGGACTTTTGACGACTATCGCGAGCACTTCAAAGGGACCGGAGGAGGTGGATGACGCGAGCCTCGAGGCGGTTTAACCAGAGCCCACGGGTGGGAGCGTTACCACGTGTGTACACGACTACCGGATGCTTTGTTACACCGTATATATACGAGCTGTTATGATAATTGGCTGGCTTTCCGAGCTTCGGACGCGGACGTTGGTGATGGTCTCTGCGTGATTTTTGACAAGTCACGCGAGCTTTTTATGGCAGGTTCATTGACTCCGGCGCAAAGTATCGCGTTGAATTTTAAAAGTTTATTTAAGCACGTATTTCCCCGATTTAAATCAATGGACAAGTATACTGATTCAAAGTGGATGTTTGCTTTTTGAACGAGTGTTAATTTGGTCACTGAGAATCAATGGATAACCTAATCACGTCGTTTTAATCCGACAATGTTTGTTTCAAAAAATTATTAAATTTTTCATCTTTTCCATTGATTTTCCAGCAAAAGGGGGTAGATTTACTGGAATGTTCTCATTTTCTCGCGTCAAAAAAGCGTATCACTACGTATCGTGGAGAATCGAGAAAATATTATCCACTTGAAATCAATCAACTGATACAATAAGTATACGCTCTGAATCAGAATGATACTTAAAATTACATCACTAATTTCTTATGTATAGTCCACCTCTGGTATACGGTACCAGAGTTACAGTTATTAGTTTGGAATAAAAAAAGTATCAATCTGGTTCAACTTTAGTGGTTGGGCGAGCAAAAGAAACGTCAAGATAAACGTTGGTAGTGAGAGTAAACATTGCACATAAATCTTCACTGATTTAGATTCATAAATTACGCGATAGCAGTGCTCCCTCGCCATCAACACTACGTATATGAATTCTCCAAGGGAAAATCGACGTGCAGAGAAAGACAGAGAAAAGAGAATAATAACGAGGGCTCGAACACGCGCGTGGACGGACCAACACAATACGGAAGGGGGGAAAAGGAGAACAGGAGACAGCGTCATTTCCCAGGATCCCTCTCAGCAGCACACGAGCATCGGTCATTTCCGCTCGACCCACATCCCCTCAGATTCTAATCGGCTCGTGCGCCTCCTCCTCCGGGCGCTCCTGTGACCCAGATGCCTCTTGACTGGGAGGCATCCGACACTGCTACCTCGGAGCCAGCTGTGGCGCGTGTGGAGAAAGGGAGAGGGCATACATATGTAGGTACATGCGCGAAAAACACGTCATCCCCCCAAGAGACGCTCCCTTTCTCGCTTCGACGCGCGTGTGTACAAGTGTCCCTCGGGGAGTCTCCGTTTTTTGTTCTCTCTCTCCCCTGCTCCCTCCCTGCACATTGCTTTCAATCATACACTCCGAGGGACGTCTGCGCCCGCGTAACTGGCATTTTTCAGCTCCCCCCTCTCGGAGAATTGTTTTGTACGATTACGTATATTCGGTTTCTCCCGCAACGCTTTTGCAAAGGGCGTACACCTGATACTAGTCGATACGATGCTCTTCTTTTTCTGTCCGCTCGCGTAACGTGACCGGCTCTCTTGGGCTGGATGATGTCGCGACCAACGGAACCTCACCCCGTGCGAGCATATAGTTTTCTTTGACTGTTTCATCATCTGGTTTGGGTTTTATTGTTTATTGATTGTGATCCAAGTTGAGCAGTACTTTTTTACTCTATTGGGTATTATAATGCAGGCTGAGAGGGAGGTTTTTCTAACTGCGTTATCATAAAAAACAAAAGAAAAGCTGAGCATGTCTCAAGGAATAAGAAGTTGAACGTGGACTCAATCTATTTTGACATGAATATATTGTGTTTAAGGAATTTTATAGATCATCACTGATATTGGGGTCTTAAACAAAAGTACGATCAACTTGTAAGACTTACACTCTACCGATTGAAGGACGCGAATCGATATTAATCGTTAACTAATTTGTTTTTTTTTTGTTTTTTGTTTTTTTTATATTTTCAGGAGAACAAATGTTTCATTTTTCGTCTTCATGAGAACATCAGCATCTTAAAATCGTCAAGCCTATGTTGCTCAATCAGTTATAATAATCAAGAGGTGCCAATTAACATCTACAGCTTTACGAGATAAACACAGGAAAATAAACAACTATACCTACAATGCAAGTCACTTATCTCCTTCCCCCAATGCATCAAGCAAGAAGCGAAAGATTTACCTGGGAATCGCCTTGAAAAGAGAAACAGTGGCACAAAATAGCAGTAGAACAAGCAGATACAGAGCAATAAACATTAAAATTTCACGAAACGCGTGGTATCTGTTGAATTTAAAATGCTAACGCCCCACCACTCCCTCGAAAGTACCAAGTGCCACGAGAACAAGAACTCGCAACGTAGTTTTGAAAATCGAGTTTAGTTTTCCCGGGAAAACTCCTCCCACGCCTCCTCGTCTCCCTGTTGTTCTATGCTTTTCAAGTTAGCGATTCGCTGATGCATACACAGCCATAAGTTTGCTCGCGCTGGAAGGAAAGTGCTATTCATGGAGCTCCCGCCCTTCGTGTTTTCCCCGGGTAATTTGTTCTAGGCTCCAAAATCGCGGGAGCAAACAATGTTATCGCTCACACGCGCAATACATTATACCCGAGGCTTTCCGATTCATCATCCACACCTGCTACGATTTTGCTCTTTGTTTTGTTTTTTCTCCTACATTATCTCCCTGCGCGGAAGAAACAAAAAAAAAGGTCCTCCTCAAATTATATACGATTCATTGTCGGGGTGACAAAAAAACGCGGGCACTAAATCATTTAGCTCTTAAAGCGGTACACGGGCGCTTCCTTCCCTCTCCGGAAGAGCAACCAAAAAAAAGCGCATGCGTAATAAAGCACCGTGTCACCGCAATAACAGCAGCAGCAAAAAAAAAAAAAAAAAAAAGGAGTCAATCCTGTATTCAGAGCAGCGGAGGAAAGGTTAAATAGCGCGGTTGTAATAACTCGCGTGTACACGCGCATGCAGCGTGATAATTCAGAGCGCGAGTCTTGTCGTCGGGGGAAGACGTACAGCTTCCTCTTCCCGGCCAACTTTTTGCTCGTCTTTGGTGCGTCATGCATCCTCCCTGGCTTCCTTCTCTGGGCTTCGGCATCCATACACCCCTAAGCGACCTGCCCGTGATAATAAACGCTGAGGGAGCAGCGTAGAGCTTTGCGCTGTACTCGGCGCTTGCGCGTTGCGTATACTTCTTTTGAGCTTTGTGCTGGAGGGAAAGAGAGCCTGACAACCGAGGCTTGAAAGGTTGCTTGTGTACAATGACCAGCGCTTTCTTTTGGAATGGACCGGCAACGCGGTTCTGACATGATGAAAGTGTGCAAGCTCTGTTGTGACGGGGCTCGCTGTCCGTTTGTTATTGAGGTTTTCGTGAGTCTATTGAATTTATTGTTGGATTGAAGTAGAATTTTTACTTCAAACTTGTTTGCCATTTATCGATACTGGGATAAATTTGCTTCTGTACTGATTGGAATTTTCATTTTTCATACGAATGACAATGTATATTTATTCTTTTATTATGTGTATTGATGATTACAGGTTTATTTGAATACAAATCCGGTTAGGTCACTTTAATTTTACCTTTCGTCAATGACACGTCTGACCTCACTTGGATGTTTCTACTTAATTTAGTAGATTATGACATTTTGTGGGTTATACATCGCAGGGATTTGTTGCGACAGCTATAATATCAATATTTACGGTTTGATGCATTGCTAGTGTAGTTTTTTTCCATCTTTATTGATCACCGCATGATACATAATTTTCTCATTTTTAGTGCATAAATAAAATTGTATCTGCAGCATTCAATCTTTTTTTAAATTTTTTTTTATGAGGGATGTGTTTCATCACATCAAAATAATGTGGCCTCATTCAAGATACACGATCATTCAAAAGAATGCATTAGAGTAATTTATTTTCCATGAAATTAATGTCTGCAGTTGAAATTAAAAAAGAAACGTTTAATCAACCAAGTTTTTTTATGGAAAATCCTAGTACGTTTTTGTTAACATTGTGAACGCAACGCCTTCAGTAAAAAAAAAAAAAAAAAAAAAAAAAAATGGAGTAACACGTAAATTTGCAGAGCATCATTGTCTACAAACAAAAAACGTGAGAACGTGAAAATGATGGGTGAAGAGTGAGGGGAAGATAAGGGGAGGGGATCGATCTATTTTGCAAATGCCAGGATTTACGATTGGTTTCACGAGTTTTCATGAACGCGAGATAGTATAGTCCCTGATACTTTGTTCCCCTCTATCTTTCTTTCTTCCTCCAGTGGAACAATACATGAATACAGACAGCTGCCATCTCTTTTACTCCGCAGAGGTATATCCCACTTTTTTTTATCTCTTCTCTGCTTATCTGTCTTTTCTTTTTCTCTTCTTCTTCTTCGCGGCAGTTTTCACATAATGGACGCAAGAATAGCGTGTTTTTGACATTTTTGGGTTACGCGTTGCATCGACGTGGGGAAGCCTTTTGTGGTGGAAGGGCTTCCAAACCGGAATCGGATGGGTGGAAAAATTAATCGACTGTGTCGTCGGAGAAATTGAATTAAAGCTGCGTTTGAAATTGTGAAATGTTTCCTCCATCCGATTTTTTGTTTTTACTGATTTAAAATATATTTTTTTCAAGTAGAAAAGTTAACTTTTATTCTTAGAGCTAATACTTTTTAATTTACGTTTTTTTTTTTCATCTAGAATTTAAGATAAAAATTAAAATGAAAATTTTGCTAGAACTATCATATGAAAAAGCTATGTGATGTAGAATAAAAATGATACTTTTTTCATCTTGCACATGACAGATAAAAGTGAGGATACCCAAACCATATATTCGTTTTAAATATTATACTTTAATAAAACCCCTAATTATTATTAACCACATGTACTATAAAACATTATTTTCTGCTTTTTAGTTTGAATCAAAGTAGAAACAGACAAGTAAGGTAAGACAAGCCATCAAGAAATTTTTAGTATGGCCTTACTTGATGTCCTAGTATTCATCAGTAAAAGTATAAGCTTAATATGATACATCTATACTGTACTTACGGTGAAATCCATAATATGTAATAAGCATTTCAAACTGAAACCTATTTTTCAGCCAACCAAAAAGTGCGTTGAAATTTGATAGCGAAATTATGCCTTATCTCGTCAAAAAAAAGCCAAGCTAGATGAGTAAAAGCATATGAATTAAAATGTTAAGATTTATTGCAACCATGTTGTTGATTTAGTCAAAAAAGAGAATAAAAGCTTTCAATCAACTGATAAATATTTTCTAGAGCATAACAGTTATACCTATATCTGAATCGCGTAAGCGGAATTGTTTTCAAATATCTAAACATTTTTCGTTCAATGTAAGTAAAAATAAAGAAAGAAAAAGCCCACTATTTTTCTCAAACAGTTGTGCAATCGATCGCAAAACATAATCAACTCCCTCATTAGGATATGAATACCCACGCACGCGCAAACGCATCCACATCATGCACCGAATCCCAAGCGCATAATATCAGGACGCAGCTATTAATTCAGAGCAGCACATTAATACCCACCTGCCCCTCCTGATAACAAATTCATTCCCTAAGTAGCAATCCTCATTTTTCGCCACAAGCATCAAAACCTCCCGGCCTACCTACATATCATACGTACACACACATAAGCAGAGGTAGATTACTGTATGACTAGCATGTAGCTGTAATGCCGCATGCAGAGCCAAGGGTTGCTGCACCACCGTAACTCACCGTGCACATTAACAATAACAAGGAATTATGAGCGAAACAATTAGCAACTCCATCCTTCCTTCCTGTGTCCATACGCTTTCCTCTCCCAAAAGTGCAAAGTTAAGCAGAAAAATATATCGTCAACCCGTCGATTGTAAACAATACCTGCGAGACACAACGTTGACTCGAAAAAGGTACCTACATACATACAGCCATTAACTGTAAGAGCCAGGCGTTGATTATGAAACGACTATACGCGTGACCTCCTCCTTCTCTTGTAGGTGGAAGCGGTTGGAGCACCAGTTGGAGCTGCAGATATAGAGGGAAGGAGGTGGAAGAGGGCAAGCCCTTGGACGCGCGCCAACTGCGCCAACGTTAATAAATAATACAACCGGCTGTACAGTTTGGACTTACGGACCTTTTACCTTTTCCCCGGCTGTAGGGGTGCAAAGGAGAGGAAGAGAAATAGCGGGTAAAGAGAAGTTTTTGCGGAGGACGAGGTAGAGGCCAAACTACTACGCGGTACTGGTATCTTGTGCTATAACTTGGCTTGGTTCGAGTCCTCTGGCTGTTGGTGTTTGTTTATGCTAACAATTGGACGATTTACAATCAAGTAAACTCATTTTTGTCAGAAGTAGTAGTGTAACTCATTATTTGGTGAGCCGAATGATGTAATTCTGATTTTCCGGCTTTATTAATATTCAAAATATCAATTTATTCCTATTTTAAGCAAATAATTACCTACTATAAATAATCAAATGAATTTTAATTGGCAACTAGTAGTGACACTCTATCTTGGGTCAGACAATTAAAGGAGTGCTTACTGTAAGCTGCAATACCAAAAATATAGTACCATATAAGTATTATTTTAACAATTTAGTAAAGTATCGTTAAACTCTGATTGTCAGGAGTAAGTAGTAATACTCAGTCTTTAGTCCAACAGACACTAGTCTAGACTCAATTTGAAGCTTGAGTTATGTATAAAGTTTCATTTTACTGTACATGAGTGAGTTTCAATGGTAAGTTTTAACTAAATAGTGAAAATTCAATGTATTTAAGTCGACAAGAGTTACTAGTTTTTGGTGAGACAAATATTCTAATGCTAATTTTAACCTGTCATAATACTTGAACTGGCATTTTATGAATGTACAAATACATTTTAATAATTGGTTAACTATGGCTCAAAAAATAAATAATTTAAAAAAAGTTAGTAGTACAACTCAATATTTAGTTAAACAACTGTTTCACTGCTAATTTCAAGCTCAAGTGATACGTAGCTAATGTATTACTTCATTTACGTACAGGTAATTTTAGCTGTTAGTAATTATTATGTAATGGAATAATCAAACAAACTAAAATGGACGAGAAAAAGTAGTATCAATCTATTATTGGTCAGACACATAATCTAAGGAAAATTTTTATTTCACGTTATTTTTAAAATGTATAAATACAGTTTTTTAATTACCGTTCAATATACAAAATTAAACAAATTAATAGAAAAGAACAAGTAGTACTACTCAATAATGTGTCAGACGAATAATCTAGCATTAATTTTAAACCTAAATAATATCTAAAATATCGTTTTAGTTTCTTGTATAAGCTATTCATAATATTTACTGCATTAGAACATGTAAGGGAGTGTAAATGTATGAAAACAAGTAGTAATACTGAGTCTTTTGTCAGAGATGTAATAATGTACAAAATTAAGTTTTATATAATATTAAAAATATTCAAGTTATGCATAAGCAAGGACTCATAGTTACTGAATTACTACTGAGTATACATACTTAAATAAACTACGATAGAAAAAAAGAAATAGTATTACTCAATCTTATGGGAGACAAACAATCTAGTATGGATTTAAAATCCGTAATTATATATAAAATTTAATTTTGATTAAAATATTTTTAATTATTACGAAATAAAAATAATTAAATAAATTCGAATTGAAAATAAGTAGTATTACTCGGATTTTGGTCAGACACATGATCAAGTACAAAATTAAACTTTGTAAATATGCAAAATATTTAATTTATGTATAAGTACAGCTTGAAAAGTATTAACTCACCACTTGATATACTAAGAAAACTTGAATACAAAACAGTAGTATTAATTAAGCTTTGGTGCCACATACAATTGAGTATTTATTTAAAGCCTACTTAATATCTAAAACATAGTTTTAACTGTGTACAACTACTTTTTAACAATAAGTGACTCATCACCAACTATGAAAAATCTAAGTAAACCTGAGTCTATCGGAAGAAGTAGAATTTTTAAGTATTTATTTAGAAATTTAGTAAATCATTGAATGAATTTTGTTCAAATTTTATTGATATAGAAAATATCATTCAAACCATCCAACAAGCGGTTGCATGAGAGGGAACAAAAGATTGTTTAAACTGAATTAAAAATTTTTCTTTACTGGGATTCCAAAGCCACTGCATGACATTCAAGTACTCCTTCTAACCGGAACGCGAGGTAATTGGGTTAACGATGACGTTACATCAATTTAAATTCAAATTAGGTTGGAGCGCAGCTCTAATAATATTAGATCGCTGTAAGCATAGCCTTGAGGGAATATTCTGATAGCAGCGCAAGTTTATTACAGTAACGTTGGATATTTGATGTCTCGAGATTAATATAAAAATGAATTTCAGCTAGCCTACGGAAAGATTAAGCGATATTACCGGTAAAAAGGGAGGGAAAAAAATCCTGGAAAGTACCAATAAAGGTTCGGGAAGCGTGCATTGTGTCGAAGCTCCTTTGTGTATCGTATTAAATCCATGGGGGGAAAAAAAAAGAAGAGCAAGTATAGGATGATGAATTGTAACCCAGTGAAAATTCTAAATCACCTCGCGAGCTTTGCATACAAATAGCCCGTGTAGCTATACGCAACGCCTAATGAGCCGTAGTAGTGGTAGCCCCCAATGGAATATCTATCAAGCAATTTGGCATTCACGAGCAGTAAGTCACGTCGTTCGCTAATTACCGCGGCAGCACAGTCACAAGCCTAGGGAGGAAATTCTCGGCTAAACCTAATATAACTCGAGAGGAAAATTAAGGATATTCGCACAATGGGAGATTCTATTGCTCCCTTCGCATCTGGTATTTTTTTCCCAACACACTTTGCCCGTGACCTTGTGACCTTAATCTTCGTTTCGTCCATTCCTTTTTTTGACGCTCATGCAGACACGGACACGCCCACTACGCATCTGTGCGTTGAAGAGAAGCTCACCAGGGGATGGCTGGGACTCTGAAAACCCTTCAAAGCACGCTGCTCTGAATAGTGGGTTCAGTACCGTGAGAAGATTTTGGTCTATTATTTTCTCCCTCTTGTGCGAGCACTGCATTATTTTCGCTTGTCTGAACAAATTCAAGCGCAACAAGCGTGATCGTGGATTTTTTTCCTAGCTAAACTACTTTCCTTTTTTTTAGGTAAGAAGTTTTGAGGCGAAGAGTTAGAGGTTAGTAGGGGAGCTAGGGGTTGGTTACAATAATTTTACTTTAAATCATTTAGTATTTAAATGAAATTTTTAATTCCAACCAAATATCATTTAAAATCCAGAGGTGTTATATTAGATTAAGGTAGCCCTTTTTCTATAAAGTACACTTGCTAGAGAAGTTTAGAATCCGCATTAAAGGCGTTAAAAAATTTTTTTCCATATTCCATGAAAATTTAACTCTTCTTTAAAGCAAAAATTTTCCCTCAATAATTACATTGATTATTTTTCACTTTACCATTACACTGAAAACAAAACATTTCATGCTTTTAACTTATTTTGAAAAAAAATATCCTCAAAGTAAAAAAAGCTACCATCATAGGTAGTTACAAAATGAGGATTGTAAGAGTCCTGCTGAGTGAATAGTATTGAGGAGATTTTTAATATTTTCAAAAAATTTTTCTTTCTTGATTATACTGTGTATGTTAGTATTTTAGTAAAACTTAAAAATCATTAGACACATCAATCACGTCAAGCTCGTATTCATAAAAACAAGCACCCAATCGTCTGGACCTTATTCTCCAAATTTATTGTTCATAATACAAAAAATTTCGCTCCCACCAATGCCATAGGAAAAAAACTCGGACATAAATAAGCAGCCTCGCATCCACGTCCAGAATCGCACTGCAGCAAGTGCCTTATCAACTTTTACTCAGCACTGAAAAAAAAAAAACAGCCTAGCGAGTAGCAACAACGCACCAGCCATTCCTCACAAAATAAAGCTTCCAGACTCATCTGCAGAGGAAAAGGGAGATAATGAAAGACCAAAGGGGTATACGCACACAACTCGCCCCCTGGAAGAAATTTATGTGCGACTGCAGTTCGGCAGAGAACGTTACAAAAGTGGCCACTGCAGCGAATCCATTACCGGACGCTGCACGCACGCGAATAAACATGACGAAGGGCCCGAGCGCTGCGGAATCGAATTCACTGCCTTGTGAAATATCGCGGGAGTTTTGGGAGGTCTTTGGAACTTGATGCTCATTATTGGACGGACGGATATGGACTTGCTCATTTATTAACAGATTTGTCAGTATTACATGCAGAATTGCGTTCATGATCCTTTCAAAAGGATTTTATGTTTCATTTTCGTGAAAAGTTTTTTATTGCTCGTGCGATAGAGGGTATTTTTTTTATTTTACACTCAAACGAAAAATAACGATTTATTGAATCCAACGATGGGTGTTGGGTTATTTTCTTGTTTTTACTAATTTTTTATGGCACCGGTATACAAAGAGTCGTCGTTACTAATCAAAGAAATATTGCAATTTGATGAGAAATTTGATACTGCCTCGAAATATTTCATACCGAGCAAAACAATAATTCCAGGCATTCGTATTTTTGAGGATGTTTCACGAGTAATTTTCAAAAAATATTGATATTTTTTCCAATAGCGGTATTGCTTGTGCATGTTTACTTTATTACGTTTCCTTTAAAAAGAATGTTGGCAAAAATAATTTTTTTTTTAATTTTTTCAAGTAATTAAATGCATTCATCAAAGATTTGTGAATTCCTACAAAAATCATAGCTTTACAGGAGTTTTGAAGCAATATACGGTATTTTACAGAAATGAAAACGATTCTCGAGCAATGTATTTGTTATTGGTGCGTTTAACAAAAATGTAACCGATACTAACAAATAAATGGTGCTTCTTTTATACAGAGCCACTGGTAGTTTCAAGCAATCAAAGTCAATTTAATAATTACAACGCCAAAGTGATATACAGTTGGGTACTATGTTCAATATCATTATCAGACATGAATTTATTTTCTGACATATTTATCAATTCCATTTGTAATTTTGTATGCAATTAATTACATGTAGGATTTGTTCTGTTTTGGAAGACCAGCAAAATCACCAAACGCAATTATTTCAATTGATAAATACTCTTTGTTTGTTGCGGTATGTTTGCTATTTCATTTTGTGTGTTTACCTGATAACAATGCTGTGGTATGTGTCAAAGGTACGAATCGCTTCGAATGAAAAGGATGATGATGTAAATGTTAATATTATTATTATTTTTACCTCGTTCGGGAAATGTCAAACAAATTTTTAATACTTTTAACTTAGAATTCGATAATATTTTTTAATTAAAATTACGTATGCACGTCATCGTTTTTTCTATTTTTGCAATTCACCTCACTTACAAGATTTTATCTTTGTTGTACCGTACGGTGATTGAATTTTATAATAAAATGCATTAAAAGCATTTATTCCGCTCGACCTTTTTTTCCACATGCACTTGGGCCATTTGTACCATTATCTGTATTTGAAAAATAAGTATTTTCTCAGATACTCATGACACTGCAATGTTGAATGGTCTGTTAAATGACTCACACCCTACTAACTTTTATAAAAAAAAAAAAAATCCCTCTTACCTGAGAATACGACTCATCCTGATACGGCGTTCTCCGGTTGCACTCGTCGTAGCACCTGGTGTCGTAGCCGCTGGGTGGCCTCGGATACGTTTCTTGGCCAACAGCAGCTGCAGCAGCAGCAGCAGCCGCGGCCGCCGCAGCCGCCGCGCAACAATCGGGTATCTGTGCCGCGTAAGC
This sequence comes from Copidosoma floridanum, assembly GCF_000648655.2. The sequence goes on along the minus strand of NW_019379470.1, from coordinate 448,586 downwards.
CTCATAGGGACATTTTTCGAGCAGTCCCACGGTGACGGCCCCACTGTTACCGGTACGCCCCACCGATAATTGCTGCTGCTGGTGCACCCGCTCCTGCGGTCCTCCCAGCCCGTAGCCAACACCGCCACCCAATCCGTGATGCATCCTCCCACTCCGACCACCTCCAGCTTACCAGCCTTGTTTCTTATTTTTGTTTTTCTATTTTGTCCTTTATTTTCTAAATGGCCCTTGTACCCCCTTAGCTCGGGTACTCTAGTACTTTCGACGTTTCAGATCTCCATCGATGGTCACCAGTGTCCGATGACACCGCGACGACGCAGCTGCTACCACCAGCCAGGGCCGCGAAGTCGAGCTCCCATCGTCGCGGCCCTCGGCTGCTGCTACCGCCTCAGGACCCAACCAATCTATACTGTTCCCATCTGGGCGTACTGTTGACCTCATAGCTTCGAAGGCCATTATTGTTCTTGTCGTGAATTGTGGCTCGTTTTTTTTTTTTTCTTAAGTGGTACATTTACTGCACGGACACGCTACGGCTGCGACACCCAGGCCCTGGTGACGACTGACGCCCGAGTCGCTCTCTATCTTTGTTCATGCCTCCGGAGAGGATTTTCGCGACTGCCATGACCTGAAACAAATGAGAATTTTGGGTAATTGTATAGTTTAATTGAAAATTGTTAATGTTTTACAGTCGTATTTTGGGGTGAGATTAAATTGAAAATGGGATAATCAATAGATAAGACAATAATTGTTGGCAGCTCGAAATTGTGAAACAAAGAAACCGTCGACTTCGAAGCCAACCAACAATTGTCTCCTCATCAATATGACACGCCTACAAAACACAGCGTGTCCCACAATATCCTACTCAAGGCATATATAAGAGTCAATAAAATCAAGCGGAGTCCATAGGTACAAAAAATCCCACCCTCTTAGCATCATTGCCGAGCAAAGCCGAGCAATAACCCCCCCGTACGAGCCAATTAACCCCATTCCTGGCTCTTGCTTAATTGATACCAAAGATGGCTCCTTTAGCCCAGAAAACATCCCAATTGCCAGCCAACAGCAACTAACGTACGTATACCCACACCTACACACACATGGAGGGTCGCATAAAGAGTACAACGGCATCGCGGTGCCGGAGCCAAGTAAATTGCGCACTCCATTCGAAAGTAATGTAATCGCGACAGAATGAACAGACAAACAGGGCAGGAGGGGTGAAGGGAGTTTTCTCTCTCTCTCTCTCTCTCTCTCTCTCTCTCTCTCTCGTTGCATTCACGTGCCTGGAGCGAAGCAACGAGGGCAGCTTTAAGCTCTGGCTCCCCCGAACTGCATCGACCTTTCCCTCCCCGCCTTTCCGGTCGTTGCAACTCTTGGTTCAAGCTGATAGTCCGGGCTACACTCCGCACGTACCACGTACGATGTGGGCTTACTCTCTGCCGTGAACTTCTTAACGAACAATCCTCACGACTCGTCTGATCTCTCTTTTCTTGATTAGATGATCTTTCGCCGATGGCAGTGTTGGATACTTTCTCGAGCCAGTGGCCCTGGATTGCGAGCTTTTTATTTTCACCTTTTTTTTTTTTTAATTAATTACAATGTGTGTAATAGAATGAAGTTGGGAGCTTTGATATATTTATCAACTCCGATGTTACGCAGCCGGAAATACCTACACGTGGTTCACATGATCTTTTTTTTCACGTGTGAGAGTATTGTAGCCTTCGTAAATTCATCTCAGATTAATTTCAACACAAAGTGAGCGTGATCTATAACATATGTGGGTACTTGATGACATTTTGATCTAACTCGAGTGATTTATATCCGAGGCATTTCGTAAAAACACTGGCACTCATTAAACCCTTACTCGTTACTTATTCCCGAAATAAAAGTCCATTCAGGACATTAGTCTTCAAAAGGAGTCTGAAGGGATGCTTTTTATTCTTTCTAAAATTTTTAGGATCATGTGGTACATGGAATACTGTCCCACTCTCTTATGAATATTTATTTGTGGTATCCATCAAAGGTAACAAGAATAGTTTTATCGATTTAATGCACCACATATATACGATGTGACGGTCGTACCTTATGTAGGTGAAACTCTACTCAAAGTTTTGCGAGCGATTGAAGTATTCATCTGTCTGTGACCTAATTTTCAAAGTGACATCAAAGAAATTAATCCAGCCCAATTAAAAATCCCATTCCTCTTTTCTCCTTCTTTTTTAAGATAAAACTTCCCCAGTTTACAACTTTAATACCCCAATTCTAACGATGACTAAAATGTACGTCCCACAATTCACAGGGGGGGGGGAAGAGAAAAATGTGTGCGAACAGCCAAGGCTTTTCTTTTTATTTATTTGTTTCATTTTACAAAATGCGTAATTCCCTCATCCCCGTGCGCGCAACGTCCCCCCAAGGGACGCCACTTGTTTTCATTATCACTCATTTCTCAAGCTCGCCTCATCCTTCCCCCGTCGTACCTACTCCTTGTACATAAAAACACACGATCCTCCTCCTCTCCCAAACGTATACCTCAACTTTAAATTTGATATCGATTCCACTTTGTCTCAGCCCCGCTTAAGCGCCCGTCATCCGTCCATTTGTTTTCCTTTTTTTCCCCCCATCTTCATTCTTTATTATCCCTCATCATGGGGTGATGGCAACGTCGCTAAGTGGCTATTCCTCATCCAATTTCTCGAGGGACGCCAGGGAGAAGAAGCAAGTAGCAGGTACTTGGTTCGTTTCTTTCGTGTTTGTTTTTTTTCCCCCCTTTTTGCCTATATCTACCTCCATCCAGTACCACCAGTCCTCTCCCACCGCCGCAGCGACCAACTTTTCAAATTTGAAAATGTGGCCCGAGAGTGAGGCAGGCAGCGAGTTGGGGAAGCGCCACTACTGGGCTTTTTAAAAATTTAAAGTGCCCCTCCGGGGAGCTCTGGAGCCGGAGGAAAGTATTTCACGCGCAAATTTTTGTAATTGTGTTAACAAGCCGGCTTTCGAGGAACTACTTAAAACCGAGGCGAGTTCTTGAGCTTTTTTTTGGCGCGCTGGTAAACTTTTCGCGGCCGAGTACTTTGCGCGCCGACTGTGACGAGATTCCACGGGACTCGGAATTTAGGGGCAACGCTGGTAATTGAAAATAGGGAATGTTTTTCTATTACATACGTGTAGCGTAGGAACAATGTGTTTTTTTTGAGATATTTTTTCGGAGTGTTCGGTCACGATGGAAGCGTAGATGAAAATGGTTGAAAAATTTAAATCAACGCTGTGCGTGAAATTAAAATTTGCACAGCAGAGAGTTTTTCATGGTGGTATACTCGTTGATTGCAAATATTTATGCGACACTAACGAGCTGACCAAGGATGTTTTTTCAAAGTTTTTAATCACCACAAAACTCTTTCGGCTTTGTTTACGCTTCATCTTTAAATTTTTATACTGCAATGGTACCCTCAACATCACAAATTCTATGAATGCATAATTTTTTTTTTTTTTTTTTTTAGAGTCACTAGGACTCAACTTTGAAGATTAAAAATCTTGAATTCGAGTGAAATAATAATGACAGCGACAACTTTTACGATGCAATCTCTGTACGAGATGTACACACCACATAACCAGGGGACAATTGACGTCCAGGACGAAACTTTTCAGTTGTAAAAATGTGAGAACATCGAAAATGGTGACTTGACAAAATTCAACACCACAAAATTCAATGAAGCCCAACTTACGTCGCCGCCACCGGCTTCAGCCAACTTGTTACGTGTCGCGCAGTCGTATGCGGGTATAATAACTCGCATGTGCATAAACTAAACATAAAGTTTGATTGGCGGTGCGAAGTTACGCGGGTTGGGTGCTCTGAACAACAAGAATGAAACACGGCAGGGAAATTTGTTCGTCTCGAGCAAATATTGTAGAAAAGTACGCTAGAGTAGAGATGAGTTTGAGATCGACCAGTGAAGATAAACAATTTCTTTTGTGCAGTAGAATGTTTATAAGTTTTTTAAAATGTTGACTAAAATTTTCATCTAAATACACAGATAAATGATGAAAGTAATGTGATGGAGCGATAACCTTACCCTTCAAACTTTCAAGTGGATTGAGTAACATTATTTGAATACTCGAATATCAGTTCGATAAACAGTTAATTTTGGACAAACGCGTTGAGTACACAATGTTTGTCAACTCAAAAACCCGTTTTCATCTCTCTTAGTTAGCGAATATGATACTTTGGTATAAAACACAAGATACACGCCATAACGATCGCTGACCAAAAATCGGTAAAATGCAAACGAGCACGTGACACGAGGGAGCCGTAAGCCTCGAGCTTTTACGCTTACGGCGGGTGGACGCGTGACGAATAAGCAAAGAAGTCGCACGTGTCACCAGATTTCGAATTCGCCGCAGGAGATGTTTTCTTTGTCTTGTATACCACAGTCATATAACTTACAGTAGTTTGGGCGCAATTTCAGGAGTGTCAACGTGTTCCAAAGTGTTTTAGAATCTTTTTCTTACTGGACCTGAGATTATTTTTTTATTTTTACACAAGAGTGTTACTTTTTGATAATCAACATGCGATGTTCAATTTCTCATACTTGCAGAGGTTGCTGAGTAGTATTAGCGAGAAAAATAGTTATTTTAGGCACTATTATTAAAGCTCAGATCAAAGCACTCACAGCTGAAATCTCCACTCAAAAGAAGTGTGTGAAAAAGCTGAATTTCGCGCCTAGAGTGGCAAAAACGACGGGCAAGGCTATCAATCTGGTAATCGAGTGAAACGTCAAAAACACCGCAGCCCGATTAAATTTCCAAAGTTAGAAACCGGATGAGCTCCGAATTAATCGAGCTCGCGAGCGCTTGGGTACAAAAATTATAATTAAACGCCCATCCATCATCCCGCTTTGGCCAAACCCACTCCACTGATCGATAATAGTCAATTTTGCATGAACTCACCCGCCCCTTTGTTTTATCTTCACACTGTTATCGCTTCCAAAGATACACTCTTTAATCCAATAAACGATGCAAAATAACGTTCAACCCACAACGCGAGCTGATATTAAATTCAATTAACTTTCAATGCCACACAAATCGAAAAGTAATCGTGACGATACGAAATTAAATACTTATTGAAAACGCATCATACGAATGAATGGACGAGCCACGAGTTCAGGATATCGAGAGAAGCAATTACTCCAAGATAGAATATCCTTAGAGTATCGTACACCTTGATAATGCCATCAAACACGAAGCAGCATCGATTAGCGTGCAATATTTCGTTTGCCGTCGCTTAGTCCTACGAGTACGCGTTTCGATAATCCAGGCAAGACGCCCTCCCCTCCAGGGGAGTATGGGTAAAAGCTCACGGGAGGCAAGGATATTTAATTCATCATCCATCTCGTCACCCTCCCTTTTTCTTGTCCATCAGCGCACGTGGAGCTTCTTCTCTTCGATTGGACGAGTGCATGCATATATCATTACGCGCGGGGAGCTCTAGAGCTTTTCCAGCGATTCGACGCTCTGGAATGGAAAAACGCGATTTGCCGCGAGGGAAGACGGTGAAATGACGTATGCGGCTGTCCGGGAAATTTGCTCGCTCAGCCTGCGAGCTCGTTCTTCTCTCTTTCCTGCGTGGTTTTATTTCTTACCTTTTTTTTTTTTTTTTTTTTTTTTTTGTTCACGCGTATGTGCGGAAAAATTCTACTTCTTTGGAATCCAGAGATGGATGTGAGCTTATTTTATTTAAAGTCCAATGGGATTTTTTTGGAGCTTATTTTTTCCTTATACTTAAATCTGCAGTGTGTGGTTTTTAAGCCAACTTGTGGTTTAATGAGCTTTTGGAGAATGTATTTAAAAAAAAAAAAGAAAAATTATTTAACACACTGAAGAAACTCAAGCTTACACCGGAATGCACACCACGTTGATAATATGTTGAGTAAAAACTTTTTTGATCCTGTGAAATAAAATTTCTTTTTATTTATTTATTTTTTTTTTTAATCCACTCTCCAAAATCCCATTAAACTGCCAATCAGCTTAAAAATTACTCCCTGCAGATTAAATCAAAAAGAAAAACGAAAAAAACAGCGTGTGAAATGTTTTTTTATTTTTTAATTAACATAAAAACATCTAGTTTTACCTGAATTCAAACCTATAAGTTTCAGCTTTAATGTTTCGACAAAAAAAAAATCATTCCTGACACCGATATGTGGTAGTAAGATTTTGTCATTATTGACGTCATTTAAATACTCTTGATAAGCGCAACATCTAATTGTTTAAAAAGCATGATGTACCCACACAATTCACGAAGAATCCGAGTCAGACTGCACAGTTACATTGAATGGGACTGCTAAGCAGTCCTCTCCGAAGTGCGCTATCAGAGATGCTGAGTAGTTGTACAAATTAAATATTTCCAAAGTACCATCAAAGTCGGTAGCTGCGCAACATTCGAGAATTCTAGTTTTACTTGTGCACTTTGAGCGAAAATCCATTTATTCAAGCTCAAAGTTGGTGGATGTACGCACATCTGTGCTCAGCGAACAGTACATATTTATACAATATCAAAAACAAGGGTAGAGTTTCCAGGAAGTTATAATGAAAATATACGTCTCGGATTTCCGCGTAATTCACGAAATAATGTACTTTTAAGTGGATATGAGTATTATAACAGTCCCACTTTACCGCGCTATTATTCAGCCACTTTGGATGAATTTTCTCCGAGTTTACGTTATAATTCTGCGAACAAAATTAAATCCAAGTAGTGATCCCTCTCCTCTTTTGTTTATACACTCAGTATTGTACATTGAAAAAAAAAAAAAAAAAAAAAAGTTCTTCACGTCGCACTCGGTGTATACACTGGAAAGTAGGTCACGTGAGCACACCTCAGTCTTTTTTCTGCTCGTTTGTACGTGCAAACAGTAAATGGAAAAAAATCGAGCCCATACGAGCGCGCAGAGTCCAACGATTCACGGATAACTTTTTCGTTTTCTCGCTCGAGTGATTCAACTATTCCCCCCCTCCCTCATTCCATAAGACGTGTCCTTCTCAAAAGATCTCTTTGACTCTCTTTTATTTTATTTTCCTCTCTTCTCCAGCTCCCAAAACGCAGCGGTAAAAAAGTTGGTTCACAATGACAAGTTCATCCACTGTACACACTTACAAGAATCTGGTCCTTTTTTGTTGGATCCCAAAAAGCGTTTTCCTTTGTCACGTAAAATGCGATTAAAAAGCTGTTCCTGTCCTGTTTGAGTTCCCTTCCCTCCCTCACTTTGAGACAAAGGATTCGCGTTAATGAGGACTAATAAATACCTAAATCACAGTTTCTGAGTTGTCTTTTTTTTTTACTGCATTTTGGATTTCTGGAGTTATAAGGTTGTGGGATAAGAAGTTTTAGATAATCGAGAATATAGGATTAGGACGAATACGGGAATCGCATTTTATATATTTGAGAATCGAAACGCATACCTATGTTCCTTACTAATTCTTAATTCATTGGATTCTGTGGTCAAGGGTTTTTTAATTCGTAGTGTTAGTTTGATACAGTCAAGTTTCAACTGGTTCAATCACAAATTCAGTAGCTTTTAATTTCAACAAAAAAAACGGGCAACCAATCATTTGCATGATAGAAAACATGTTGCGAATACCTCTTACGAGTTCACTACACTATAATGAAAAAAAAAAAGAAACTCCTACGACATCTAATAAAAATCTTTACGTAACGGAAGCTTATGTAAATATATATAAATCGATAAACCACAAAGTGACTGCCAGTTTATTGACGCCGATGCGCATCGGCGGCTCATCGTGATAGCTCCGATGACACACAAGTCCCTTGACCTCGACAACAATGTGTCGTGTACGGACAGTTTGCTGACGAAGCGTTCCCCTCCCCCACACCCCTTTGAACCACACTGACCTCAATGTTTGACACCAGACCGCAGTACCTCGCACAAGATATAATGTGATATTCCTCCTGATGCACTGTGGTGCTATCAATTATTTTTCACTTTTTTCAACATCCTTCAAATCTCTGCTGAAACAAAAACTTTTTTTATGCTGTTATGGTATATTTACACGTTGGGAGTCAGTGCATTTGAAAAACGCAAATCCTTTGTACAGTAAAACGCTTGAGCGGACTTTTGATTTGTCAAACGAAGTCACAGTGCAATTGTTTGAGCGAAAACTTTGTGATCCATGCGGCGTGTGTGCGCTGGGCAATGAAAAGTTTATTGCCGGTGCTTTGCGGTTTTCGACGATGGCGCAATAAAAGAATACGTTGCTCCGCGTATTGTTCGAAGTTTATTAAATGGCGTGTTCTTTTCGGGGATACAAAAACGTTGCCGTCCGCAGCGCAATCGGACGCGGGAATGGCTAACGGGTGGATGGCGATGTAAAGTAAACTTTTTCGGGCGATGCGACCAGTAGGACACGTCGAATGAATCATTGCCCCTGTTATTGCTTTTTCTGAAATTTTAGCTTGCGAGTATTTTTTCATACAGGGCCACTACTCTCTCGTAGTAGAAGACCACTGATAATTACTTAGTATTAGAAATGATTTCATTGTCATTTACTTCTGTATTTTTCATACTTTCTAATCATTTAAATGACCAAACATTTTCTTCATATTATCGCAAGACTCGATTTTTGTCTGCAAAAATTATTTTTTAATACATCGTTAAAAATCATAAAACATAAGGATTACATGTTTTATTAGTTAGCAGTAATAATGACCTAAAAGTTGAAAAAGTTTGCTCAATTAAATTGAAGTCGATCTTTAAAGTTCTGAAATTCAATTGATCACGTGTACACTAAGGGAAAAATGATGTGCTTGAATTTTCAAGTAAAGACAACACATGCATAACATGTTATTATAAAATGTAAATTTAATCTTTTGCAAGATTTTCTATTCAAGAAGACAAAAACAACCCCAAACTTAAGCCAAAGGAAAAAATAAAATCGATGAGCCATGGTATCAACAGCCATAAATACTCGCACCCCTAAGCTGCAATCATCCGTCCACGTGTAACACGTTTTTTCACGCATCAAAAACACATGGATCCCATAAAAATAAATCTCGACCAGCATCTAACGATGAGTGATTCCCTCTTTTCCAACCACTGAAATATACGCACACGTTTGACGTACACGAATGGTTATCGTCGATGTCTGACCCAATATTGACCTGTTCCACTGACACGCTATTATTCGACTCCCATCATATTTTTTGACAATTTTTTTTTCCCTACATTTTTATAACTTCATCCACTATCTTCTTAATTGTCGATTCCCACTTATTCCTTCAAAGAACGACTCAACTTCTGTTTCCACGCCGTACAAAAGAACCCATCCATTCTTCGCCCTCCGTTTCCTTCACTCTCGCTCTATCGTTCATCAATCTGCCCCTTTGTTTTTTTTTCCTCCCACCCCTCAACTCTGGACTTTTCCCACAGGAGGGAATTAAAGAAAGTTAAAGTAAGGAAGCCGGGAGTGAGCGAAAAGCTCTCTAAAAGAGCTTTCCTTCGAGGACTCGGGTCACGGGGTCAGAGAGCGGCAGCCCACTCTCTCCCTATCGTCGATCGCCACGCGTTTCCCGCGCTCGGTAAGTTTTTGGAATTTGAATATCGACTCGATCGCGTGCCACTACCAAGTGTACGTAGAGTATAAGGAGGAGCTTTTTTTTTGTTATCGCTAATGCAAGCGAGAACTTCCTCGGTACTTTTACGAGGGGACCTTGTTAATTTTATTTCCAGCTCTCGGAGCGCGGCTGGCGATAAGATGTAAATCCCGCGTTCGACTTGTCCGTCTTTTGTCGCAGCCGGGGAAGAAGTTTCTATATGGGTTTTTTTTGTCCCTCTCCGAACGTTTTATCAGTCAAGATTACGCTGAAAACAACTCGGATATGACAACCACTGCAACTAAAATTCGAAATTAAAGAAGAAAAAAAAAAAAAAAACTAATCGAGTGAAAGGATCAGCTTTAAAACGGAGAAGCGGCACTTTAGCTGGTCGGACAGGTAATCTTATTAAGCCCGACAATCTTGACACGCCCGTAAAACCAAACGGTCCACCGCACTTTTCCGAACGAGTCCTTTACCTCTGGCGTACGTGTATATGTATATACGTGCCGCGATTAGCAACGGGACCTCGTGTAGCGTTTCGAAATCCCCACGACGCCCGCTCGCAGGGGGACGGGAGCTCGCGTGTCGCTCGCAGCCACTGCAATCTGGGCGTGAAACCGCACCGAGACTCGATCGACACGTTCCCTATACTGTACGTGTGTGTGTGTGGGTCTGGGCACACAGGGATGCGGAAGGCTGACTAGACGTGTGCTTCCGGATGACGGGAGATTTTCTGGCGTCCCAGCAGGGAAGGAGTCTGTTCTTCGAAAGCCACGGGGTGTATCTTGACTGATCCGATTATATCGCGGGCGGAGGTCCACTTTGGGATGGAAATGGGAGTGTGGAGTATTAAGCGAAATATCAGGGATTTAGTGAGCGATCTGTTGTCCAGGCGATGGAGCTGGCTGTGGGCTTTTGGGGTGACTGCTGAGATGGGGGGTACATGTGGTGGACTGTCGTGTTAACGCTTGCGGTGGAGTTGATGTGTACGAAATATTTGGTGAAAGTATATTTATGTGTTTGTTTTTGGACGGAAGTAAACAAAATATGGGCAGCTGCTTGAAAATTTCTACGAAAATATTTTTTACCTCAACAACGCAGTTGCGCGAAACAAAAAAGTTTGTTTCGGTGGTCATTTCCCATGTCAATCATTCATGGAGTTTTTTATCAATTTTATGTTTCAATATTCGAATTTTGCGTCATTCTATATACGTATGAGTTGACTAGTTAAAAACCCAGTAGAAAAAAATATTTTATCTGTAGAGCTATATGCTATTAAAATTTCATTTGCGAGTATGTCGGATGTAAGCTATGAAACCGAAATATTCACAGAGTAGTATTTCTCTAGTAATAACCCAGGAACGTAATTACCGTTAAGATTATCCAACATCTAACGTTGACAATTTACCTAATTAATATTCGCGCTACATTGACCATTACATTTAGATAATGAGTTTTCAAATTACGTAAAAGCAATAACCATACATTAAACAATCAATACACCGAATGCTTCAGCAAAATATCCTGCGAATAGTACAAAAATCCATATCATTGTAGATTTCCCAAAAGAACCTCCTCCTTGCCAAACCATCCAAAGAAAAACGAGAACAAAGAAAAAGGGGAAAGATCGATAATGGGGGAGCCGAGGATAAATTAAGAAAAATCCGCGCGACCACGTAAAAACGCTTTATGTAAAAAGCGTATAGCACCGGCTGGCGCGTCCCTCGCACACCTCCGCGATAATAGAAAAATACTCTCACACCACGAACCTTCCGTAAACTTACCATAACACTTTACCGCACTGTATCTGGTAGTTGTTCCGCTCTTGGGGAAAACTTATCAGACTAAGAGGCGACCGCTTAATTCCATGGTATCTGTGTGTATATAAAAAACAGAGGAGCCGAGCAACCGCTGCTACAGTGTGCGAGGTGGTGTTGGGGAAAGTCAAGGGACTTGAAATATTCAGCAGCCGACCTCCTTAATAAACATTTTACCCTTTCTCGTCCTGGCTTTTATACACGCACGCAGCACAGCTTAACTTGTAGGCGGCTTTTTGCCTGCGAATACACAGATATTTATACGAGGCACAGGATAGAGTAACGCTTGTGTATATATGTATATAAAGGGACACTTTATTGCTTCTCTCGGCGTGTGGCACTAACGAGCCGAGCGAATATTCCAACTACGCGTACACGTGGGTATGGTCTTCGTTTCGAAGGACTTTCGCAGAGTGGGAAAGTCGTGGAGACGTTTCACACGTCTCGTCTTATCCCTCTGATTCTTCTCTCAATGTATATATGTGTGCTCCCGTTAGTACACTGATTTTTCTTTTCGTACTTCCTTCTTTTCCGCATACGCGATGATTGGTCTCTTTTTTTTTTCTCCTTTGTCTTGGACCTATTTTTCTCGTATCGCTAGACACATACACACTCTCTCTGGTACACGTTGCAGTCGTAGAGGTACAAAGCGAGTGGCTCTTGCTTTTTTTTTTTTTTTTTTTTTTTTCATCCTTCCCTGTGTGCACCGCCTACCTCCTGCAGGGTCTCGCTGACCTCGTTTGAACGAGCTGCAAAGGAGAAGTCGAATTTTCGGGACTATTGGGTCATAATACCACGGCAATTAGGTCGCCTTCTTGGTTAAGTGATTTGTTTCTTTTTTCCAGCTCCTCGTTTCTTTTTTTTTCCCATTTTTGGCTATTCTTTTTTTTTTCCAGCGAAAAGATGGTTTTTCATTTGAGGGTAGGTCACGTTTGCTTTATCTCCGGCTGATTATCCGGGGTAAGTGAAAAACTTTTCCGGCCACTGGTGGGCTTAAAAATTCTCATTAACTCATTAAATTAATCGGCATCTTTGTACATTAGTCTCATATTAACAATTTTTTTTCAATAGTTTTATTGTTTGATAAAAATAATACCATTATAACTTAGTTGACTCATATGTTTAAACTAAAAGTACTCGATTATTAGCTTACATTTGGCTCGAAACAAGTTATTGGCTGCATTGAATTGAATAGAAAGAGGTTACATCGCTTCAACTTGCGGACCTGCACATTATACAGTCGGAATGTTTTTCAATAAAAATTTGTTAATCTAAAGAGTTAGTCGAGAAACTATTAAAGCCCATGTAACCATTTTCACCCCCTTAACAAAACTAATCTGAAATTGACTGAAATCATTGGCATTATTTATGAATATGCGATGTAAATTGTTAAATAATTCTTGCTCCTTCTCGTTAGTCATTCGACCTTTTGATTACAAAATGAAATTTAAAGCAACTTGATTATTTTATATAACTTTTTTATTCCGCATGGTTTCAAAATCAGTGATGAAAATCATGACAAAATCATTTAGAAATCAGTAAAGAATTTCGGGAATCTGAAGAACTAATTAAACTTAATACATGATAAGGTTAAAAATACAATTCTTCCTATTTGACATTTCCTACAATCTTTTCTAAAACGACAATGTAGGGTTCACCAATATTTTCAACACCACATGCACCACCAGATTTTAATACACCAAATGTAAATGGAGAAAAAAACGAGGTATAAACAAGCCACCAGATATCATCCAACCTCCCGCGAGCCATCGGCACCGCCACACCCCAACACCCGGACACACACACACACCCTTCATCTTCCGCGAGGGCCGTCGTCATTTTTCAATTTCACCCGCTCGCCCGGGCGTATTTATTTCCGCCGGCCCACCCATTCCTCTCCCGCGAAAACTCCCCCGTGCGATTTCAGAAGGTTGCCCGCACAACTCCATCCTCCGCGCTTAATGCTCTTGACGCGCGCCCGTAACTCCCGCACACACGTTCGCGCGCATATACGTTTAAAACGACACCTCATTTTTCATCGGCCGCGCGAAGTAGCGCCGTGAAGAGACGCACAGAACGGAGGGGGGTGCGAGTGGACGTGTGTATATACGCGTTGCCGCACTGCGCGTCACGCGGTTGGCGAAATAGGGACGTGGTGTGCGCGTTTTCGAAGCTACATCGCATCGGGTGTGATCCCCACCGAATCGATTTGGGAGTTTTATATACCTTGGCGTGTTTCGTAGTTAGGTGTACACCAAAGGTGTCTTGTGCCATCGTTTTTTTTTTGTACATAAGATTACTGCGATTCCGCGTTTTTGCCAATCATCTGAGTTATTTGATGCATACAGAGAGACTTTGATTTCTTTTTCAAAGCAGACTTTCTTTCATCACCAGATGTGTGTGACTTGTGTCTTTAATGCTATTTTATAAGGGGAAAAAAGTGTTGTGGACTGCAACAATCGAGCTCAAACAAAAAAAGTTGTGTAGTTCGGATAGCATGGTTGATTTAAGCACGCGTGCACGAGTGCGTGTACATGGTAGTGTTTTTGTTCTCAATTACCCATCATTGCCCTTTTTTTTCGTTGCTCTGTTTCTCTACTGTTCCCCGCTCTCGTCAATTTAATGGCTCCATAAAAGCTCGTGGCATGTAGAGTGAATTTTTTTTTTTTCTAAAGCTCGGATGGAAAAAAAACAATTCCTCTACCCCAATACACGTGTACGATAAAATGATGTGAATACATCTACAAGACGTGTGACAAAGAAATCTAATGGAAAAATTTTGATTGATTTTTAATGATGTACTCTATGAAGAAAAGTTTTTTATTATTTATCTTAAAACTATTTAAGAAGAAACAATTGCACTATGAATATTGTGTAAGAGAAAATTTTATATTTAATATCAAATGAAATGTAAATAAAAATTGTTTTAAATGGCATTGCATGAAAACATAAATCCTCAGAAAATGTTGAAAACAAAAATGAGTATATCTGTACATGACCTTAATGTATTTGTTCATGTATCCAATTTATTTTAATGAAACCTTGAAACGAAATATTCAATAACAAGTGAAGGGAAAACACTAAAAAAAAAAAAAATCCAAATCCAGCTTGTAAACAGCTAGAAGAAAAGGACTAATTTCCACCCCAAGTTTCCGATTCGCCACCCTATATACAAGGGCACCACCGTTGCTCATCTCGTAAGCTCGTGACCTACATTGATGTTGTACACAACACGTACACTATGGAAAATAAAAAAAACGGCAAAGTCAGGCAGGAAGAAAGAAAATGGAACGATAATTCCGTAATCTGGAGCAGCACTTGTTTTTTCACTCAATTTTTCTCCCTTGTCCTCTTCGTTCTCGCTTTTCCTATTCAACCCTAAGCTACACGAGGAAAAGAGAAATATCTCAAACGAACGCGGGAAAATTTGTCAAAGGTATACAATTTGAAGAAGAAAAAAAAATAAATATGAACAACATCTGTAGCAGGAGTTTTTTTTTTTTTTTTTGCTCCGCGACCTAAGAGTGGAAATGAAAAATATACGCGTGTAACTCAATCCACCCTCTTTTGTTTATATATCTTTTTCTGAACACCTGCTTCCCATCCTCTGTTGCTTTGAACAACTGTTTTTTCTCTACTTTCATGGATGTTTATGCTTGTACGTTTCCATTTAAAAGATACTCCGTACAAAAATACGTGTTTTGCACGTATGCACGAGATTGTCTTTACAATCGTATAAAGGATATTGTACTCAGAAATGGGTTAATGTAATTTTTCTAACCTCTTCTTTATCTCCTAAATATTGGTGAATTTTTCTACGCTCCACATTCATTGCTGTCACGTTGGGTATTTTATCTGTTTTGTTGAACTTATAAGGAGTTGGGGTATCATTGGGAGGATCTTGAAGGTGCAAACTAGGAATTCTGGAGAATTATTCGCTATCTATAAACGACAGTATCCTAATGTGACTCAAAAATTTAAGGGAAATGGTTAATTTTCGCATACATTCAGCCGTTTGCAACAATATTCCAATTAACGTGTAAAATATTACTATTCCTTGCAAAAATAAATGAGGTCAGCAAACAGCTGTTTGACACAGCCATGTCAATGAGAGTTGATAAATAATCATCTAGATACTCTTGATCGAGGCTTTATTAAAAACAGATGTGTTTTTATATTAATTGAAAAATGAGTAAAATTTTCTTTGTTTAAAAGAAATATTCAGTCACTTATTGGCAGGCACTGTATATTTGATCTACCAGATTTTTATGACGAATATTCATTTGGCTACTAGTATATATTGCGTCAATTATCAAAAGCCTATATTTTTTAACTCTATAATTTTCATTTTGTTGTTTTCTTAAGGTCTACGCTGTAAATTATTGAATCGACATCGTATCCAGAAAATTATTCCACACAAAAGTTTATTGAATCTTCCTATGTGAAGTTTTAAGCCAATTTCATCTTGTTTTTTTTTTTTTTTTTTTTTTTTTGTTAATACGGTAATGTACTCAATATTGGTGGCCAGTTACGCAGATAGGGTGGCTTATTTGAGTAAAATTAGTTTTTCAGAATTAAATTGAGAATCGATGTCATTTCATTCGAAGAACTCACAAAAGAACGGTGTAAATTATCGCGAACACGGCGCGAGGCAGCGCGTGGTTGGTGGCATTAACGTCGCTATTTTACTTGCGTTTTCTCGAGAGCCCCGCATTACTCATTTCACATACACACACACACACGCCCACACGTACAAATGTACCCACAGCGCGAGGAAGATGAAATATATGTAACAAGAAAAAGCGATCGCGAATCGCCCATAAATCCGATGAAATTCTGCATTTCCAAGACGCCCTTGCCATCGGCGTATAAATCCTTCTCTATGTCGAACTTCGCGTGACTCGCTGTGCTGGTTTTATATAAGCGCACTTGAGGATTTCTCGTTGAAGCACAGATACTGTATGGCATTAGCCGTTTTTTGCTCCACGTTTAAATGAGCTGGGAACGATGTAACATCGGGAGGGTGGAAAATCGACGTCATTAAACAGCTGCGTATTTCAATCCAACTTTTCACACTTAACTGAGATTTCTTTCGAGAAATTGAGAAGCAAAGAGTTATCTATTGAGGAACAAAAAATAAATAAATTACGTCACATCTACACACTTGGGAAGAAAAAAAAATTGTGAAGACGATGTGGATGGAAATTAGCAGGTTCTATCATGTAATGCCAAAAAATGGATTCCCCAAAGAACGGTACTCACTTTGTACACGTTTGAAATTTCAATTTTATCCCCGTTGCATAAATAAACAATTTACTTCCATGTAATTATAAAAAAAAGCATTTATTAGGGTTTTTATGCTAACTGTTTGATCTTTTGAATATTAATTAATCCGTGCTCGTGTACATTGGCGTACAATAAACTGTCTTCAAATTTGATATTTGATATGAATAAATTACCTTAAAAGTATTACATTTTTCCATACTTGTGAATTAAGATGCTTACAAATACATCAATAGTTAAGAGACATCAACGAATTCGTTAAAAATCTTTCTTTGACCTATAATTCATCGATTCAAGGTTTTGTTGTTCATGAATTATTCCTATGATTCCTCAACTGTTTAGCCAGGTTTAGCAGTATTATTTATTTCAATTCTTTTACACGCCACCACAATTTTTAATACTTGGTACGCAGTTGAAAAAGGGAACATCAAATTAACTCCATACGCATCCGTTATAATGATCGAAGCGTGAATTTTCAATGCTCGAGCTATTCAATTCGCAACCGAATACGCACTTGTATAATACCTACTATACGTGTATGGTATTACATTATGGCGCAGCAATACAGCCGAGCGCGATAACATTATTCCAATATGCGAATTGGCTATCTGAAAGCGGTTTACAGGGGGTGGACGGGGATAATGGCATAGCGCTAGAATTAGCAGCTGTTCCCGTTATCGAGTCAAAGGTCCCGTTATACCACCAACGAGGAAACATCGGCTGTTCTTCGGGGGGGAGGGGGAAAGAAGCAGGCCTCTTTTTGTCCGCGTTACGTACCCGAAAAAATAGTTCGCGAGTGAGCGAAGGTAAAAAGCGAAACGAGATTATTCGATGCGGCAAAAGCCTCGCGCCCTCGCCTCTGTACGTGGGCCAATTTTTTTTCGTTTATCAACGGAGTGTCTCCCTCTCCGGTGTTCACGTCACTTTAGTGCCTTGTTTTGCAATATTAAGGCCACAGTGGCTTATCGAGAGACCTTTTTTTTGTTGTCTCAAGCTTGAACTTGAATGGTTTTTGCAAAAGGTGTATAGTATTGCTGTGCGTGCATCCCAAAACTGATACAGTGTTTGAAAATGGGTTCGAGTATTGATAATCTGGGGAAACAAAAATATAGGATCCTTTGAAATTACAATGCAAAAGAAATATATTTTTTTCCATGAAAATGTAAAACTCCAAAGAAAATTTCATATAAAAGTAGTAACCCCATGCACATTTCGTAAACATTCAAAGTTCAATGACCGACCTTGTTGGACCGCCCACTCGACAGAGCCGATAAAACGTACACTCCAATGGCTTTACAAATCTATTAGTGCCTATACCCCTTTCCTTTCACCGAACCTCTCGAGCCCTGAAAAGCACCAATTCGCCGATGTGTTCTCGGAGAGCTCTGTCGGGATGCCAAAAAATGCCCTCCCCTTTTTTTTCCTCTTCCTCCCTTCTACCTCCCGCTGTCACAATATTTGCCCTCCTCTTCCAGTCATCGACTCTTATTCTCTCTCTGAACGCCAAAGTGCGCGCCAACTGGCACGTATAGACATCATTTTTATCAAAACTTTTTGATCGAATAAATTTTTTCCCAACTCGCTACACTCCAACTTCTAATACTCTCCCTTTTCCCCTCAACCCTCCCAGAACCATTCGTTGGATGGACAAAAAAAAGGGAAAAGCAACTTACACGAGCAGGTGTAGTTTCACGCTAGAACGGTATAGTCGACACCGATACGGATGGGCTTGATTTCACGATGGTAACTCAATTTTTCTTCGCTGCTTTTTTTCCCCCACAATGCGAATTCAACCAACTCCCGCAGTTACGATAGGCAATTTGTTTGGCATATGGAATATTAGACCATCAAACCACACCTCACGTGAACCATCAACGCCCAAAGTTTCGGCTAATTACAATTTCATGTAAAACAGAAAGAAAAACTCGATGAGAAATGGAAAAAAAGCCACCCCAATCGTAGCAGAGGTACACACGCCATACGATCTCTAATTGGACGTCCACAGCCGTGCGAACTTTCCACCTATCGCTCGAAAGTTCACAATGGGAATCATTGATTAGCGCTACTACCCACCGGTTCATTTTCCTCGCCCATATTTGACGATTCTCCCTCCACGTCGAAGGTGACTGTCCGTACCCAGCTGGTGATTACAGAATATGGATGTTTATGAATCAACTAATTAACAACCGCAATTAATTAGTCAGCAACGCTCTGGGGGGCTCGATTGTACGAGGTGATATGCGTTTCTATCGCGGTAATGCAGCCTCGTAATTGAATGTAATTAATTATAATTAGATCAACACCTGTCACACGTGTGCTCGGGAATTTCTACGATGACATCGACGTGGGGGAGTTAGAACCGAGGTACCGTAAAGCCATGACTATCCCGCAAGGTGGAATTGCGTCTTTTTACGCTCGCTCTTAAATTAACGTCCCACGTTAATTACAGTGACCAGTTTGGATTTCCCGTGTCCTGAAATTAAATTCCATCGGCATTCCTCCCAGCGAGTATCCCGATAAAAATGGTCCCTTGGCATTAGCAATTCAAATCCGATCAGCCGTGTGGATCCCGCACGTTTCCTAATACCTCGATCCATCATCCTCATCTAATCATAAATGTTAATGTACGTTTAAGAGACGTCCGCTCGTTTATTTCGGACGAAAGGGCACCTCAAACCTCATCAGTATTATACGCTCGACGGTGAGTATGAAAATGTACTCGAGCAGCGATTTCACGCTTCAGTCAACTTTGGGAAGTTCTCCCTCTGTGGGGTAACAACAAGCGACTTAACCCAGCACTTCTAATAACTGCAGCTACTAAAGAATCCTGTATTTTCCAACACGGTGGAAAAGTCGGTGTTACGTTGCGTCAAAAAGAAGCTCATTGTCAATGTTAATCTTAAGCTGAAAAGTAATACAATTGTATCATAATCGTTCTTTTACGAGATGAGAAAAAAGGGTTTAACTTAGTTTTCCATAAGAATTTTTCTTACGTATTGATTGAACATTTAGTATAGGCTCTGGATGGCTCTAAGGAAACTTTGATAAACGTTTTCTACGATTATAATCAGTACGTCAGTCTATGAAGATCTGCCAATTTTTTGTTTTGGGAAAACACTTCTTCAATTGAATGTCTCATTTTTTATAGGGTTGAAAAAAATCAAGCACCTATTTTAACGAGGTAAATTGAAGAAGACGAAAGTACAGAGATTGAGTCATTAGAGCTTGGCTATCGGAAAAAATAGAGACTTCGGTGGAGCTGAGCTTTCACGGTAACTCGAACGTATAGGCTGTGGGGATATACATATGGACGAGGCCAATCAACTACAAGAACTGGCCTAGTTATATCGTTCTTGGTACGGATGAGTTACTGGAGCACAGGTCAAATAATATTCAGACAGCGTGGAATTATTAGACTCATTGATAGCGAATGTTTAATTTTTCGTGCACACAATGACGCTTTACTCGCAAATACATCTTCAAAGTCACAAAACATAAGGATGCTAGCAGCTTACCCTTTTATCCAATCACTTTGACTTATAAATGCTCTTGACACTACAACCAAAATACCATTATGTCCTAGAAAGCAATAACGAGTATTTAATCTCTCGATCTAAAGATATCTGATTCCCAATCATTCTGTTGGCCGCGTCTTATTTAGCTCAACGCAAAGGTCATCCACAAAAAGGATAGACCGGTAGAGCGTGCACCGAAGTATCTTCTAATTAACGAAAACCTATTACTCGGTCACCCTAATTGAATCCATTGATCAGTTTGACAAAGTAGTTCGACAACGAATGGGAGAATAGCGGCCAACTAAAGAGCAGGAGGCAGTTAAAAAGTTAAAGCCGACCTGCCATCCGTCGTCCTTTCCGAATACAAGCCAACTTATTTATGATGGACACGCAAAACTCGAGGATTCCCTTATCCGGCTGTATCTACTTACTCGAACCTGCGTATAGATCGAGTTTGCAGATGGGCAGAAAAGTCCCAATAACGCCGGACCAGTCGTAAAAAGAACAAGGGAAACTTTCCACGTGGACGTTTCCAACGGAGACGGAAGTAGCTTATGGCCAGTGTAGTAAAAAAACACCAGTAGCAGTAAAGATATACACAACAAGGAAAATATAACCTCGTGGAGCGTAGAGCAACTGTCAACCTTAACGCGAGCCCGTTCGGATTTTATTACCAGAACCGCAACGGTGGTAATGACTTCACAGCGTGTATCTCCTCGAATGATGGGTCACATAATTTTTAACACCCTTTTCCTCCTTCCGCGATATAGAGACCAGGTCTACGTGCAACGTGAAAGCAACTACGCGTATGTACGATCATCAATCCAGAATGGCAAATTGATCATCAATTCCCTGTCCTCTAATCCGATGGCAAATTAAATACAGCTCGCTCGCTCGATCCTAATGACCAGCTTGTATATGTGTACCTATCACCCAATACAGCCGAGCCATTCAGCCACGCAGTCGCACGCAAACATATGGAATCACTATTGTGGTTCTAGGTATACGTGGACACTTGGAACTACCACCAACCCCGTGCCATTATGGCTGCTGTACGTAATCGTCGTCGTCGTCGTTGTAAAGATACGAGGGTAATTACCATCTACGTCCTCCTCTTCTCGTACGTCGATCACATCTGCGTGGTTCGCTCGAATTCTTCGTGGATATTTTCCCTTTCATCGTGCGTTATTTTCACTTTCTCACGTGTGAAGGAATATACCATTGGACGTCTATTGTGAACAATGACGTGTGCAGCTTAATTACATGAATACAAAGTAGAGGATTCATTTCGATTCGATTGCGCTGATAAAATCTTTTCTCACGTGAGAGTGGATACTTGAGAAAAAAAGGTAACATAGAAGCCAGAACGAGAAGAACTTACGCGAGCAATTACTTTGGAGCCACATCTACCATAAATCTATGGTTGTGGCTAACAGTATACCTACTCCTCTGCTAGAGGTGAAAAGGGAACATGAATTTAACGTTGCTAATGCAACTAATGAATTTATGTTAGCGCTTTGGTACTTTTACTTGGATCAATGCCATAATTTTTCCAATGTACCATATGGACTTGAGTAACGACACTCACTTGAAAACAACGTTTATACTCATGCCTACCCGTGGATCCACAAGAGCACACAACACACATTGACGGATACACCTCAACGCCGCAATATCTCCGGGAGAACAAGAGTGAAGGAGAGCAGCTTTAATATCTCCCCCGATACCACGCGAGCAGGAGGAGAGAGGAAACGCTGATTCCCGCATAATGCGCGCATGGAAATCCCGTGGCTCGTTGCAATCCACCTGCTGTACAGCCGCATCAGCACACCGAGTATATGGAACCCCCGACTCGACCCCCTTTCTTTTTTTTTCCCCCCAGCACTCTCGAGCCACCCCCGGTATACATCCCTCCTGGCCTACTGCCACTCTTATTCCTTCCGTACACATCCATATCCTTAAGCCCTCTCTCTCTCTCTGTGTCTCTCAGGCGATTAAATCTCTTTTTCTACGGGATGAATAAAGAAACGCGATGATTAATCGGAGAAAATCTCTTTTGCGACTCTCCCACGCCGATGCGCTTATACACAGGGACACGCGGTACTTTGTACCCAACGGAAAAAGAATAATAGGGGTACATCTCGTTTGTATCGCGTGATGTATGTAGGAGAACGATCCTTGGGACACCCAAGAGGTTGTTGTTGTTGTTGATGGTTGTTTTCCCTCTGGGCGGAACCTTTTAGAGCTTTGTCGGGCTATGGGGTGGTTTGTTGCCGAGAAAGTGATAGATTCGAGGAGATAATTACATGTTTGGCTGTCCCAGGTGTGCGACGCGCCGGTTGTTCCACGCTGCTGCAGCGCTCGGCGCAGCGCGTGTCTTTCTCCCCGAAGTCGCGCCAAAGGAAATATCAAACTCAAACGCACTCGACTGCAAAATGAAAAAAGGAGTGAGAACGAAGAAAAAAAAAGGGGGGGGGACACTGGTCGATGAGAAATCGGTTTGCGTAGAATCTACGATAAACGCGCACTGCACATGTGTTTGTTATTTTAATCGTACGTTCACCCGAGCGACCAACAAGCGCGGCAACGACTCGCTCAGTCGATCCGATTTCCGCGCGAAATGCACATCAACTTAGCACAGACACTGCAAACGAGATGTGGTTAAACGCGGACGTATATCGTCAATGGGACAAACGAAGCAGAGCGCGAGCTTGCAAGCGTGGAGGATAGCCACGCGGGAGCTTGCAAAAGTGCGATCCGCTCTCGGCAAGCGCCGCGGCAAGACTAGGTGCTGCCCGGCCGGGTAGCTGCCATGGCAACCTCCTCCTCTGTCGTCAGCGGCGCTCTCCCTCTATCTTTCGCTCTCCGGCGTGCCGCGTCTCTCCCTTCCGACGTGACCAAAGGAGCGAGAAAGATGAGGCTGTCCGACAACCGCCACTGCAGGGCAGAGGGAGGCCTGTCTTCGTGGACGCAGTGCTGGGCTCTTCTTCTTCTTCAGTCACGAGTTTTCGCTTCCCGTTCGTTAATCGGCTTTGCGCTGCTATTAAAAATACACGACCGATTGTTTTTCGCTTTCCTCCGTACACCGGTATGCGAGTCATTTGGATTCTTAAGTCATTTTTTTTTTTTTTTTTTGTCTCTTTTTCTTCGAGTGTGTAAGGGTTGTTTTCACAATTTCGGAGATGTTTTTCGTTCTCTGTGGCCTGGCATTGTCAAAATTTATTCAACACTTGTTTCTTTTGGATGCGTCTGAATCTTTGTCTTTAGAGATGGTTATCCACGCTTTTTACACGCGCTTGCTTTTCTGGCTTTCCAAGGTTCGCATTGTACCTTCACTTGGAAATTCTAGGTAAAAAAAAATTTGTTACTCCCAATGTCAATTGAGTCTCCCCTAATTTTTTTCAAGTTGTTTCTTTTAAATAATAATTCGCACACACGAATCAAAGACCTTACTTTCATAAATAGGATGATGAACACTCGAATCGGTTGAATTAAAATTTTTATTGCCGAGCAAGATAAGTAACTCAATCAGCAAGGACTACGAGTAAATATCCCGGATGTTTCAAAACCTGACTTTTTGTTCAAATGATGGTGGTGTAGATTAAGCAAGCTTTAGTGCTGGTTCAATTAACTAATAATGCTAACTACAACAGTACTCTCAACGTAATAAATAAAAAAACTTGTAGTTATTTTCACAGTAATATATTTATTGATACTTGACACTTTAGAAAGCCAAGTTTGAAGAGATCGTTACGAGCATCTCGCATTGATTTGTTCACGCAGCGTTGCATAAAAAGTATATTTTTCTCGTGAAATTCTCCGCACGACCAAGATATCTGCTTTTCAACGGCACTTGAGTCGTATACCGACCCTTCTCCTGCAGTGCATAACAAACCAGTACAAGAACCGAGTTGATAGGAAAAAGAATCCGCTTACTCGATGGCAATTACGCAGAGATCGATAGCATTGATGCGAACAAAGTAATGAAGCCAAACCAAAAGACCGCAGTGCTCTCGTGCGTGCTTTTATTCTTCTGTTTTCTTTCCTTTGGAAAAAAAAGAGGCCATAGACCGGACACAAACCTATCGAGAATGTGCGCACAGTCACGCAATACTTTACAAGGTTTTAATGAATGATTTTACTTGTTCGCTACTTATTTTATGGGTAGTATGTTGATGATGCAACTCTTTATCAAAATAATTATTTTCGGAAAAAAGGTATTTTTCCTGTATGATATCAACGTTAACAAAAAATGGCACGTACCATCACTGATATGATTTAATTTTCCATCGTTATTGAGTTGAGCATCTTCTCAAGTGTACTGGAAGAAACTTTCAATATCAGCATAATTCATAAATATAAAATTAAAAATCCAGATTAAATTTTTTACGAAGCAGATAAAGCAGAGGTTAAATTATCGTGAGGCAGAGGAATATTTTTCTCTCTAGGTTTTGTAATTTTATGCTAATTAGTTAAGCGCTAGTATGAACATTTGTCAAGTGCAATAAAAGTCACAAGACCTTACTGGTAGGGTCTAATAAAAAAAAAATCATACAAGTAAAAATTGAAATGAAAAAAAAAAAGAAACAAATGCGTCAAGCCAAACCAAAACTTCCGTAGGCACTTGCTCCTCATCTCTTGCACACACAACTGACAAACTTTGCGTTACCACGTGCTCGAAAAGTGGATGGAAGTAAGACCAAAAGGAAGAGAGAGAGCGAGAGAGAGAGAGAGAGAGAAATTGCAGGAAGACTCATAAAAGCGGCCGCTCCGCTCAAGGTGCAATCAGCAAGCTCGAGGTGAAGGAGCGTCTGCTCAACTATTTCATCAAGCCCTAAATCATTTCTTACACCCGGGGAGCGAGGAGCATCCCCCTTTTCATCCTTCCTCCTCCTCTCCTTGCTCAGCTGGGCGTTTAATCTCGTTCAAGTTACACGCGAGAGTTAGTGGCCCTCCCCTTTTGAAATCGTCGCGAGTATAAGCTCGAAATTCGATTAGGCAACATCGGACTTGCTCCTTTCGGGTACGCGCGTACATGTACACGTCGGAGCGGTGTAAATATCCGAGGAGGGTTGCCGTGGGAGCTTTGGACTCTTCGAGTGCCTGTTTCACCGCCGAAAGGGTAACGGGAAAGAGGGATTATCTTGGGATGTAGGCTTTTCGAAATTTCTAGCGCTATCTTGCGTGGCAGGGAGTTTGATTTGCTTATCGAGTTACGGGGCTGGCCTATGAGTTTGTTGATTACGTATGGAAGTGGTTGGTGCAAGGCTGAATTTCAAAATTTCGTAATGAAGGTTCTATGGGCTTTTTTTTGAAAAGTGTCAACTTAGTAGTTGGTTTGTATCAATAGCACTATAAAATGATAAATGCAAAAAAAATAACTTCATTTTTAAAGGACATACAAATTTACACAATTACCAGAATACCCAATAAAATATATCTATATTATTAACAATTCAAAATATGTCTAAATTTAACAACAATTTTTTTATGTTATACAATGAAAAATGAACATCATAAAAAATAAAACTGTGCATTATATGGGATCTGAAGGTATTACAAATAATTGAATAGTCATGAAATTATAAAAACCACGTCTTCTTAAATATGGTGTGTTGTATAATCAAATATGATATTACCATACTTATGATCTGAAAAAATAAAATAATATATGTTATTTTGTTCTATCATTTGTATTGAATAATATTCTTATTAATTTTAATCATTTTGGACTTTTCCATGTAATTTTTTATCGTTTGTAAAAAGGCTTACCGATACAACTAATGACTTATTGATTTGAAAAACGTTCAATATTTCGAATTTGAGATTTGCACTTTTTCAGTGAGAACATAACTAGAATATCGATGATGCGTAAGAATGAGAATACAGAGCTTATAATTACTACTCCCGATACTTCGTCGGACTTACCAAAAATACGGTAAAAAAAAAAATTGATTTCTCTCGAAAGACTTTTAACATTCTTAGCCAACCATATAAATATTAATAAAGAATAAAAATCAGACAATTTCTTTGATACTTCAACTAATGCTATGTACATTTTTTGCAATTTCAAAATATTCGTCTTTTGCACACTTATGTAATCAATTGAATGAATATCTGC
>NW_019379470.1:408979-421105 GCF_000648655.2 Copidosoma floridanum | reverse complement strand
ACTCGAACGTATAGGCTGTGGGGATATACATATGGACGAGGCCAATCAACTACAAGAACTGGCCTAGTTATATCGTTCTTGGTACGGATGAGTTACTGGAGCACAGGTCAAATAATATTCAGACAGCGTGGAATTATTAGACTCATTGATAGCGAATGTTTAATTTTTCGTGCACACAATGACGCTTTACTCGCAAATACATCTTCAAAGTCACAAAACATAAGGATGCTAGCAGCTTACCCTTTTATCCAATCACTTTGACTTATAAATGCTCTTGACACTACAACCAAAATACCATTATGTCCTAGAAAGCAATAACGAGTATTTAATCTCTCGATCTAAAGATATCTGATTCCCAATCATTCTGTTGGCCGCGTCTTATTTAGCTCAACGCAAAGGTCATCCACAAAAAGGATAGACCGGTAGAGCGTGCACCGAAGTATCTTCTAATTAACGAAAACCTATTACTCGGTCACCCTAATTGAATCCATTGATCAGTTTGACAAAGTAGTTCGACAACGAATGGGAGAATAGCGGCCAACTAAAGAGCAGGAGGCAGTTAAAAAGTTAAAGCCGACCTGCCATCCGTCGTCCTTTCCGAATACAAGCCAACTTATTTATGATGGACACGCAAAACTCGAGGATTCCCTTATCCGGCTGTATCTACTTACTCGAACCTGCGTATAGATCGAGTTTGCAGATGGGC
The DNA here is from genome assembly GCF_000648655.2 of Copidosoma floridanum. The sequence goes on along the minus strand of NW_019379470.1, from coordinate 420,399 downwards.
AGAAAAGTCCCAATAACGCCGGACCAGTCGTAAAAAGAACAAGGGAAACTTTCCACGTGGACGTTTCCAACGGAGACGGAAGTAGCTTATGGCCAGTGTAGTAAAAAAACACCAGTAGCAGTAAAGATATACACAACAAGGAAAATATAACCTCGTGGAGCGTAGAGCAACTGTCAACCTTAACGCGAGCCCGTTCGGATTTTATTACCAGAACCGCAACGGTGGTAATGACTTCACAGCGTGTATCTCCTCGAATGATGGGTCACATAATTTTTAACACCCTTTTCCTCCTTCCGCGATATAGAGACCAGGTCTACGTGCAACGTGAAAGCAACTACGCGTATGTACGATCATCAATCCAGAATGGCAAATTGATCATCAATTCCCTGTCCTCTAATCCGATGGCAAATTAAATACAGCTCGCTCGCTCGATCCTAATGACCAGCTTGTATATGTGTACCTATCACCCAATACAGCCGAGCCATTCAGCCACGCAGTCGCACGCAAACATATGGAATCACTATTGTGGTTCTAGGTATACGTGGACACTTGGAACTACCACCAACCCCGTGCCATTATGGCTGCTGTACGTAATCGTCGTCGTCGTCGTTGTAAAGATACGAGGGTAATTACCATCTACGTCCTCCTCTTCTCGTACGTCGATCACATCTGCGTGGTTCGCTCGAATTCTTCGTGGATATTTTCCCTTTCATCGTGCGTTATTTTCACTTTCTCACGTGTGAAGGAATATACCATTGGACGTCTATTGTGAACAATGACGTGTGCAGCTTAATTACATGAATACAAAGTAGAGGATTCATTTCGATTCGATTGCGCTGATAAAATCTTTTCTCACGTGAGAGTGGATACTTGAGAAAAAAAGGTAACATAGAAGCCAGAACGAGAAGAACTTACGCGAGCAATTACTTTGGAGCCACATCTACCATAAATCTATGGTTGTGGCTAACAGTATACCTACTCCTCTGCTAGAGGTGAAAAGGGAACATGAATTTAACGTTGCTAATGCAACTAATGAATTTATGTTAGCGCTTTGGTACTTTTACTTGGATCAATGCCATAATTTTTCCAATGTACCATATGGACTTGAGTAACGACACTCACTTGAAAACAACGTTTATACTCATGCCTACCCGTGGATCCACAAGAGCACACAACACACATTGACGGATACACCTCAACGCCGCAATATCTCCGGGAGAACAAGAGTGAAGGAGAGCAGCTTTAATATCTCCCCCGATACCACGCGAGCAGGAGGAGAGAGGAAACGCTGATTCCCGCATAATGCGCGCATGGAAATCCCGTGGCTCGTTGCAATCCACCTGCTGTACAGCCGCATCAGCACACCGAGTATATGGAACCCCCGACTCGACCCCCTTTCTTTTTTTTTCCCCCCAGCACTCTCGAGCCACCCCCGGTATACATCCCTCCTGGCCTACTGCCACTCTTATTCCTTCCGTACACATCCATATCCTTAAGCCCTCTCTCTCTCTCTGTGTCTCTCAGGCGATTAAATCTCTTTTTCTACGGGATGAATAAAGAAACGCGATGATTAATCGGAGAAAATCTCTTTTGCGACTCTCCCACGCCGATGCGCTTATACACAGGGACACGCGGTACTTTGTACCCAACGGAAAAAGAATAATAGGGGTACATCTCGTTTGTATCGCGTGATGTATGTAGGAGAACGATCCTTGGGACACCCAAGAGGTTGTTGTTGTTGTTGATGGTTGTTTTCCCTCTGGGCGGAACCTTTTAGAGCTTTGTCGGGCTATGGGGTGGTTTGTTGCCGAGAAAGTGATAGATTCGAGGAGATAATTACATGTTTGGCTGTCCCAGGTGTGCGACGCGCCGGTTGTTCCACGCTGCTGCAGCGCTCGGCGCAGCGCGTGTCTTTCTCCCCGAAGTCGCGCCAAAGGAAATATCAAACTCAAACGCACTCGACTGCAAAATGAAAAAAGGAGTGAGAACGAAGAAAAAAAAAGGGGGGGGGACACTGGTCGATGAGAAATCGGTTTGCGTAGAATCTACGATAAACGCGCACTGCACATGTGTTTGTTATTTTAATCGTACGTTCACCCGAGCGACCAACAAGCGCGGCAACGACTCGCTCAGTCGATCCGATTTCCGCGCGAAATGCACATCAACTTAGCACAGACACTGCAAACGAGATGTGGTTAAACGCGGACGTATATCGTCAATGGGACAAACGAAGCAGAGCGCGAGCTTGCAAGCGTGGAGGATAGCCACGCGGGAGCTTGCAAAAGTGCGATCCGCTCTCGGCAAGCGCCGCGGCAAGACTAGGTGCTGCCCGGCCGGGTAGCTGCCATGGCAACCTCCTCCTCTGTCGTCAGCGGCGCTCTCCCTCTATCTTTCGCTCTCCGGCGTGCCGCGTCTCTCCCTTCCGACGTGACCAAAGGAGCGAGAAAGATGAGGCTGTCCGACAACCGCCACTGCAGGGCAGAGGGAGGCCTGTCTTCGTGGACGCAGTGCTGGGCTCTTCTTCTTCTTCAGTCACGAGTTTTCGCTTCCCGTTCGTTAATCGGCTTTGCGCTGCTATTAAAAATACACGACCGATTGTTTTTCGCTTTCCTCCGTACACCGGTATGCGAGTCATTTGGATTCTTAAGTCATTTTTTTTTTTTTTTTTGTCTCTTTTTCTTCGAGTGTGTAAGGGTTGTTTTCACAATTTCGGAGATGTTTTTCGTTCTCTGTGGCCTGGCATTGTCAAAATTTATTCAACACTTGTTTCTTTTGGATGCGTCTGAATCTTTGTCTTTAGAGATGGTTATCCACGCTTTTTACACGCGCTTGCTTTTCTGGCTTTCCAAGGTTCGCATTGTACCTTCACTTGGAAATTCTAGGTAAAAAAAAATTTGTTACTCCCAATGTCAATTGAGTCTCCCCTAATTTTTTTCAAGTTGTTTCTTTTAAATAATAATTCGCACACACGAATCAAAGACCTTACTTTCATAAATAGGATGATGAACACTCGAATCGGTTGAATTAAAATTTTTATTGCCGAGCAAGATAAGTAACTCAATCAGCAAGGACTACGAGTAAATATCCCGGATGTTTCAAAACCTGACTTTTTGTTCAAATGATGGTGGTGTAGATTAAGCAAGCTTTAGTGCTGGTTCAATTAACTAATAATGCTAACTACAACAGTACTCTCAACGTAATAAATAAAAAAACTTGTAGTTATTTTCACAGTAATATATTTATTGATACTTGACACTTTAGAAAGCCAAGTTTGAAGAGATCGTTACGAGCATCTCGCATTGATTTGTTCACGCAGCGTTGCATAAAAAGTATATTTTTCTCGTGAAATTCTCCGCACGACCAAGATATCTGCTTTTCAACGGCACTTGAGTCGTATACCGACCCTTCTCCTGCAGTGCATAACAAACCAGTACAAGAACCGAGTTGATAGGAAAAAGAATCCGCTTACTCGATGGCAATTACGCAGAGATCGATAGCATTGATGCGAACAAAGTAATGAAGCCAAACCAAAAGACCGCAGTGCTCTCGTGCGTGCTTTTATTCTTCTGTTTTCTTTCCTTTGGAAAAAAAAGAGGCCATAGACCGGACACAAACCTATCGAGAATGTGCGCACAGTCACGCAATACTTTACAAGGTTTTAATGAATGATTTTACTTGTTCGCTACTTATTTTATGGGTAGTATGTTGATGATGCAACTCTTTATCAAAATAATTATTTTCGGAAAAAAGGTATTTTTCCTGTATGATATCAACGTTAACAAAAAATGGCACGTACCATCACTGATATGATTTAATTTTCCATCGTTATTGAGTTGAGCATCTTCTCAAGTGTACTGGAAGAAACTTTCAATATCAGCATAATTCATAAATATAAAATTAAAAATCCAGATTAAATTTTTTACGAAGCAGATAAAGCAGAGGTTAAATTATCGTGAGGCAGAGGAATATTTTTCTCTCTAGGTTTTGTAATTTTATGCTAATTAGTTAAGCGCTAGTATGAACATTTGTCAAGTGCAATAAAAGTCACAAGACCTTACTGGTAGGGTCTAATAAAAAAAAAATCATACAAGTAAAAATTGAAATGAAAAAAAAAAAGAAACAAATGCGTCAAGCCAAACCAAAACTTCCGTAGGCACTTGCTCCTCATCTCTTGCACACACAACTGACAAACTTTGCGTTACCACGTGCTCGAAAAGTGGATGGAAGTAAGACCAAAAGGAAGAGAGAGAGCGAGAGAGAGAGAGAGAGAGAAATTGCAGGAAGACTCATAAAAGCGGCCGCTCCGCTCAAGGTGCAATCAGCAAGCTCGAGGTGAAGGAGCGTCTGCTCAACTATTTCATCAAGCCCTAAATCATTTCTTACACCCGGGGAGCGAGGAGCATCCCCCTTTTCATCCTTCCTCCTCCTCTCCTTGCTCAGCTGGGCGTTTAATCTCGTTCAAGTTACACGCGAGAGTTAGTGGCCCTCCCCTTTTGAAATCGTCGCGAGTATAAGCTCGAAATTCGATTAGGCAACATCGGACTTGCTCCTTTCGGGTACGCGCGTACATGTACACGTCGGAGCGGTGTAAATATCCGAGGAGGGTTGCCGTGGGAGCTTTGGACTCTTCGAGTGCCTGTTTCACCGCCGAAAGGGTAACGGGAAAGAGGGATTATCTTGGGATGTAGGCTTTTCGAAATTTCTAGCGCTATCTTGCGTGGCAGGGAGTTTGATTTGCTTATCGAGTTACGGGGCTGGCCTATGAGTTTGTTGATTACGTATGGAAGTGGTTGGTGCAAGGCTGAATTTCAAAATTTCGTAATGAAGGTTCTATGGGCTTTTTTTTGAAAAGTGTCAACTTAGTAGTTGGTTTGTATCAATAGCACTATAAAATGATAAATGCAAAAAAAATAACTTCATTTTTAAAGGACATACAAATTTACACAATTACCAGAATACCCAATAAAATATATCTATATTATTAACAATTCAAAATATGTCTAAATTTAACAACAATTTTTTTATGTTATACAATGAAAAATGAACATCATAAAAAATAAAACTGTGCATTATATGGGATCTGAAAGTATTACAAATAATTAAATAGTCATGAAATTATAAAAACCACGTCTTCTTAAATATGGTGTGTTGTATAATCAAATATGATATTACCATACTTATGATCTGAAAAAATAAAATAATATATGTTATTTTGTTCTATCATTTGTATTGAATAATATTCTTATTAATTTTAATCATTTTGGACTTTTCCATGTAATTTTTTATCGTTTGTAAAAAGGCTTACCGATACAACTAATGATTTATTGATTTCAGAAATGTTCAAAGTTTCAAATTTGAGATCTGCACTTTTACATCGACGTGAAAATAGTAACAGCTAAAAACAAATATCCCAATTTTTTAATTGGCCTAAATTAAATTTTTTTTTCCTGGAAGTCTTACCTGATATATTATATCTTTATCTTTTACACTATCGTTGTGCATCAAACAATGGATCAATATATGCTCAAGTTTTTCATTCTGTGCAATTCAAAAGTTTTTTACATTGTTTGTAATGAAAGTGACATTTCTTCAAATGTATGGTTCTCATAACTCATATTTTTTCCTAATTCTCCCACCATCTCCTTTACTGAATTTAATTTAGTAAAAGTAATAATTGCAGATTTTTGTTTTATGATAGTTTGAATTATAACAAAAGTTACTGCCATGAAACCAACTGTATGAAGCATAAGTTTTGGAACATCATAGAACAGTCTACTGGTATGATAAACATACATAAAAAAATTCTGTTCTTCAAAATATTGGATGATGATTAATACTGTCAATAAGCACACATTACAAGCTATCCCAGCGTATGAAGAACTAAACGACCAACGTTTAAAACTATTACTTTTAATGTCAATCTCTTCAAAATTCATAGTTGTTGTCCCAAGCATTCGATTATATAAGTAAAATAACTGAACAAGTGATAGCTTAAAGTTTCTTAATTTACTAATCATTGTCGTAAAAAAAGTTTTTAGCTGAAAAGAAAACAAAATCACTAAAAAAATAATAGTTTTTACTGAGTATATTCACCTTCACAGCTTTTTTGAAGTGAAATTTAATGTTTTACAATACGCATACGCTATTACGATTGATAAAAATATTTCTATCAAAAAAGTTAATAAGATTTACAATATTATCTACAATCATTATAACTACGTATTTTACCGACACAAGTCTGGCTAACTCAAGCTCTAAAATTTGACTGTTTGTAGTAACGTATTCGATAAGAACAACAAGAGCTCATCAGTTATTAAATACTTTTTTCAATATCAACTAATGCGTATCGTTTTGGAAACTTTTTATTTGCTCTAATGACATCATTCAAGGGATAGACAACTAAACATTTTAGTGCTAGGAATTTTCAACTGAAANATACTTGAACACTGAACACTTTTGACATGGTAACTCACGTTAAAACATTTTATTGCGGTAACTCAAAGATTATAAAATGATGGGTGGATTTATTACACTTTATTACTATTGAAAAAAACCAACTAATAAAGTGGTTATAATTTTTAAATATACATTACCACTTTGGCAGAGAGTAATTATAAATTAGCATCATAGAAGTATCTAATATCAACTGAAAACGAACTGGGGAATCAATGTTCAATGGCTATTTCGTATACTCACATCAAATTTAGGAAACAAGTTTCCAATAAAATAAATCGGTGATCGACCAAAAACCGTCAACTTGTTTTCTATTTTCCCGCCACACGAGTATACACAAACACGATTGTAAATAGTTTCATACGCGAATTATTAAATTACGCAAATTTATTTCTACTGTCTGATATCCACATGGGTGGTAGATTCACTGTCTATTTAGTGAATTAATAGATCTTCAACAAAAATTACATTAGATAAAAGATAAAATAAATAACTTAGTATTTTTTTTAATATAAAAAGTTTTTTTCCAATCTGTTAACAACAGCTGACTAAAAATTATTTTGCATCTAGTTCATCTCTCTTTTTTTCTTCAACAATCAACTACTCGATAAATATAAATACCATCACCCTTTCAAGAGGGTTGCTGGAACTTTTGCAACCGGTTTCGCTTGGCAAGACATTTTTCCGTGAAAAGGACATTTAAACTTGTATACTTTGATGCAAGTATTATCAATATCCAAGCAAATAACTCATAGTTGCATTGCAAACTTTCATTTTCATTTATTTTTGCAACGAGTTTCATAGGGTTGTGACGGCGCATTGGTATTACACAAATGAATGTTGGCTTATGACTACAGTTTTACTAATATATTGTAAAATGTGATACTCTTATATAAATTGGCATAACGTCTGATTTTTTCCACCTTTTTTTAACATTAAGATTCATGCAAATAAACGATCAGTAAAAAAATTATTATCCTTTAGCGTTGAATATCTCATGATAAAAAATGGGAAGAGTAAAACTCCTTAAAACTCGATTGCATAGAAAGTTTCTTTTTCAATAAAATATATGACCAAATGGTCTGCTTGATGCAAATATATTAACATTAGTTTTAGTTTTACTTGAGTTTTAAAATTGTAAATGTAAAAAAAAGATGCACATTTACCGGGATGAAAATATTTATTACACCTCTAAATAGTTCAACTTTATTATTATTAGACAACAATTATGGATAAGTAATATAACAATTTATACAATCACCAGAATACTCAACAAAATATTTCAATAGTATTCAAAATTCAAATCATGACTAAATTTAACAATTAGTTTTTCGTATTGCACTCAATTAAATTGATATTACAAAAAAACCAATGTCTATTATACAGGATCTAAAGACATTAGAAGTAAACGGATGGTTTTAATCATACATACCACACCGGCTTCCACATTGTGTGTTGTACAATTAAATATGATATTACCAAACTTATAATCTGAAACAATGAAAGTTATTACATATTATTTTTTATTTTGTCATTTGTATTCAACAATATTCGTAAATTATAATCATTTTGGACTTTTAAGTTAATTTTTAATCATTTAGAAAATAACTTACCGATACAACTAATGATTCATTGATTTGAAAAACGTTTAATATTTCGAATTTGAGATTTACACTTTGGCATCGATATGAAAATAGTAACAGCTAAAATCAAATATTCCAATTTTTCGATTGTTTTCAATTTAATTTTTTTTTTTAGAAGTCTTACCTGATGTATAATATTTTGGTCTTTCATACTATCGATGTGCATCAAGCAATGAATCAATGTATGGACAATTTTTTCATTCTGTAAAATTTATGAGATTCTTACATTGTTTGTAATGAAAGTGATATTTTTAACTAGTAATATAATACCTGCTTAACGACTGAACTTGCAGACGTGGTTAATACTGAGAGTATGACTAGACCATCAATGATGTATAAGAATGAAAATACGGGGTTTAGAATTGCCCCTCCAGATAATTTTCTGGACTTAGTAACAGTACACAAAAAAAAAAAATTGATTTCTCTCGAAAGACTTTTAACATTCTTAGCCAACCATACGAATATAAATAAAGAATAAAAATCGGACAATTTCTTTGATACTTCAACTAATGCCATGTACATTTTTTGCAATTTCAAAATATTCGTCTTTTGCACACTTATGTAATCAATTGAATGAATATCTGCTACGCTCGTAGATTTATTGACGGTAAGTTTCAATTGGTAACAAATTATTTTTAATAAATTTTTGATTAGAATAGTGAATAATACATATTGCATCACTATCGTATCTATCAATGAGCAATGAATAAGTCTCATTGAGAATCGTTTTGGTAGACAATATTTGTATCCGTACAGCCTGTGTATACTTATGTCAGCGATCAATAAAATATACTTAAAAAAAAAAGGAAAACCCCATTTTATATCTCTAAGTCTCCATTTTTCACAGCTCATATTTTTTTTCAATTCTACCACCATCTCTCTTACTGAATTTAATTCAGTGAAAATCGTAATTGCAGTTTTTAATTTTACACTAGTTTGAATCAAAACGAAAGTTACTACTATAAAGTCAACCATCCTATTCGAAAATAGTTGAAATTTAGAGAACAATCCAGTGGAATAAAAAGCAGGATTAAAAATCTCTTGTTCTTGGAAATAATGGATGATGATAAACATTGTCAATAAACAGACGTTATAGGCTATCCCAGCGTATGAATAACTGAACGACCAACGTTTGAAACTATTATTTTTAATTGTGATTTCTTCAAAATTCATTGTTGTCGTCCCAAACATCCGATTATATACGTAAAATAACTTAATAAATGATAGCTCAAAAATTTTTAATTTTATTTTTGATACTAATTTACTAAACATTGTAGTAAAAGGAGTTTTTAGCTGTAAAAAAAAAAAATTACTAAAAAAAACAATAATTTTTTATAACTTTGGTTTACCATTGCAGCTTTTTTCTGTGCAATTGAATTCTCTACCACACGAACACTCTATTACGATTCATGAAAATATTTATGTAAAAAAAGTATGTAAAATACACGATAATATCAGTTATCATTGAAACCATACAATTTATCGCGGAAGGTCTGTCTCACTAAAGCTCCAAAATTTGACTGTTTGTAGTAACGTATTCGATTAGAAAAACAAGAGCTCCTCGATTATTAAATATCGATTTTTCAATCAACTAATGCGTATCGTTTTGGAAACTTTTTATTTGCTCTAATGACATCATTCAAGGGATAGACAAGTACATTTGTATTCGTATAGAAAAATTTTAGGGATGACGAGTCATAAAAGCTGGCTGTAGGCTTTTAAATTTTTTTTCATTTCCCGAAAGTGTGTATTAAATTATGAAACTAAGCTTTTATAGCTGTATTTTGTTATTATTATGTATTCAGGGGGGAGATACAGTATGAAAGGACTTGTATAATTGATACTAAGTGTGTAAAGACTATACAGAGATAACTACATCACGTTTTTTTTAAAACAACATTTTAAATCTTATAACATGTTAAATAAAGACTCTAAATCATTGTATAAAAAAATTTATTATTAAATAAACAAGTGTTTTTGTCCCTAAACAGATCTTAAAACTTGGTATTTACAAGACAAAGTATCCCATTAATGATAACTGATGCACACATCATAACCTTTTTTTACGATGTTATAATTAATGTAGATACTCCGTTGATTAGGCATCAAAATCACTTGCAACAATACGTACAGGCCCACAATAATACAGGCCTTGTAAACTCATCGTTAGATCCCTTTTTTCAATTAATAATCATTTGTTGACATATTCATAAATTTAAATTTTAGTACTTTTTGATTCCAAAATTAATTTAGAACATTAATATAACAATTAGTCTCAACGTTTTTGCAAAAATAAATATATAAACCTAACCTTTAAAAAATCGATAGACGACGTACAAAAGTATGAACTTTAAGATTTGGTTTACGTTTTTTTTAGAAAGTCTTTAGACGGATTTGAAATTATGGTAACGATTAGATAATGGCTTTTTTTAGTATATACTGTTACATTACCAAATGATTTACTTGCAAAATGCGAAAATATCAATATTTATTTTTGTATCACTGGCACTACACAATTGTAAATGCAAAAACAAGATGCCCAATTAACGGAATAAATACATTTTTAATACTTCAGATAATCAAACTTTATTATTGAAAGCCAAACAAATGTACGCAATCACCAGGATATTCAATAAAATATTTCTATATTATTAAAAATTCAAATTATGCCTAAATTTAACAACAATTTTTTTATGTTATACAATGAAAAATGAACATCATAAAAAATAAAACTGTGCATTATATGGGATCTGAAAGTATTACAAATAATTAAATAGTCATGAAATTATAAAAACCACGTCTTCTTAAATATGGTGTGTTGTATAATCAAATATGATATTACCATACTTATGATCTGAAAAAATAAAATAATATATGTTATTTTGTTCTATCATTTGTATTGAATAATATTCTTATTAATTTTAATCATTTTGGACTTTTCCATGTAATTTTTTATCGTTTGTAAAAAGGCTTACCGATACAACTAATGACTTATTGATTTGAAAAACGTTCAATATTTCGAATTTGAGATTTGCACTTTTTCAGTGAGAACATAACTAGAATATCGATGATGCGTAAGAATGAGAATACAGAGCTTATAATTACTACTCCCGATACTTCGTCGGACTTACCAAAAATACGGTAAAAAAAAAAATTGATTTCTCTCGAAAGACTTTTAACATTCTTAGCCAACCATATAAATATTAATAAAGAATAAAAATCAGACAATTTCTTTGATACTTCAACTAATGCTATGTACATTTTTTGCAATTTCAAAATATTCGTCTTTTGCACACTTATGTAATCAATTGAATGAATATCTGC
>NW_019379470.1:382391-399967 GCF_000648655.2 Copidosoma floridanum | reverse complement strand
TTTTTTATATATAATTAATTAATTATAAAAAGAGGACAAATTTAATACAATGAAAAAACTTTTTTATTTTAGATAGTCTAATTTCATTAACACAGAACACAACATAATTTATAAAATCAGCAAAATACCCATTAAAACATTGTGAGATTACACAAAATTAGAATCATATTTAAGTTTAGAAATTGGTTTCTGATATATTACTATGTAATAGTATCATCATGCAAAAACACTTCGCATGAGATGGGAGACAAAGATTATGAACGTACGATTACTTATGTTTTAATGTTCTAAAATTTTTGTTGTGTAATCAAATATGTTACTACCATACTTATCACCTGGAAAAATAAAGACACTTCAATTATTGACATTCACAAAGAATAATTTTCTGGTAAATTTAAATAATTTCGGATATTGTCGTTTAATTTTTCATCATTTAGAAAATTACTTACCGATACAACTAATGATTCATTGATTTGAAAAACGTTTAATATTTCGAATTTGAGATTTACACTTTGGCATCGATATGAAAATAGTAACAGCTAAAAACAAATATTCGAATTTTTTTATTGTTCTTCTTTCAATATTTTTTCATAAAAGTCTTACCTGATGTATACTTTTTTTGTCTTTTATACTATCGATGCGCATCAAGCAATGAATCAATGTATGGTCAATTTTTACATTCTGTATAATTTATAAGATTTTAAATGTGCTACAAATAAAAATAATGTTTTTAACTAGTAATGTATCACCTGCTTATCTACCGAGCTTGTAGATGTAGTTACTAGTAAAACAACAAGTAGGATATCAAGGATGTCTAAGAATGCTAATACTGCAAATCCTGTTGTCTTTCCAATCGTTTCATAAATAATAAAATAAGCTAAAAAACCCAAGTATATCCAAAGCATTTGAGAATACGTAGCCAACAACACAAATAATAATAAAGAATAAAAATTAAACAAGTTCTTCGATACTTTAACAACTGCCATGTATATTTTTTGCAATTTCAAAATATTCGTCTTTTGCACACCTATGTAATCAATTGAATGAATATCTACCACGCTCGTAGATTTATTGATAGTTAGTTTTAAATGGTAACAAATCATTTTTAATAAATTTTGGATTATCATCGTAAATAAGACATATTGCATCGCTATCGTATCTATTATTATGCGATAAAAGAGTCCTAATAAACGAAATCTTGTCAAATTTAAACTGCCTGAATACAATATGCCAAAAATCATTCTAGCGATAAATATTATGTACTTAGAAAAAAAAGGAAAAATCCACTTTATCTCTTTAAACACCCATTTCCTGTTGCTCAAATTTTTTTCTAATCCTCCTACCATCTCTTTTACTGAATTTAATTCTGTGAAAATATCTATTGCAGGTTTTTGTTTAACACTAGTTTGAATCAAAACAAAAATTACTGCTATGAAACCAAGAGATTGTTGCAAAAGACTTTCAACTTTGAAGAACAATGCACCAGAATGAAAAAAAAAATTTAAAAACTCTTTTCTTTCGTCCTGATTAATGATGATAAACATTGTCAATAAACAGATGTTATAGGCTATCCCAGCGTAAGAATAACTAAACGACCAACGTTTAAAACTATTACTTTTAATGTCAATCTCTTCAAAATTCATTGTTGTTGTCCCAAGCATTCGATTATATAAGAAAAATAACTGAACAAGTGATAGCTTAAAGTTTCTTAATTTACTAAACATTGTAGTAAAAAAAATTTTCAGCTGAAAAAAACACTAAAATATGATATTCATCACCGTCAATCGCTTGTCTACGAGATTTTATGTTTTTTTCCTGTCTCTCTGTTTTTTACAACTTGTGTTCTATTTTTTAACTTTCTAATTTTTTCCTTTTTTGCTCTATTTTTTTTTAACCCATCGTATATTGTACAGATTAATGTATAGATAAAATAAAAAGTAAATGAAGGTCAAAAAATGAGCTTCCCTTATGCGTCTTTGAAAATATTGGTTACTATCAAACTATGTAGTATTGATACTTGAACACTGAACACTTTTGACATGGTAACTCACGTTAAAACATTTTATTGCGGTAACTCAAAGATTATAAAATGATGGGTGGATTNGTAAAAAAAATTTTCAGCTGAAAAAAAAACAAAATCACTGAAAGAAAGAATAATTTTTGGTAAGTTCATTTATTTTATCACCTCGGCAGCTTTCTCCAAGTGAAAAAAAAGTTCTTGACTAAAAGTTCACTATTTTACGATTGTATGTAATGATTAAAACTATTCATTTTACCAATGAAAGTTGGGCTAACTTAAGCTCCAAAATTTGACTGTTTGTAGTAACGAATCCCATAAGAATAACAAGTGCTCATCAGTTATTAAATAATTTTTTCCAATTAACTAATGCACATTATTTCGTAAACTTTTGATACGCTTCAGTAACATCATTCATTCGAGGTAAGGACAAATACATTTATATTCCATCAAAAAAATTTCAGGAATGACGAGTAATAAAAGTAGGATATTAGTTTCGGTTACACTATGAAAAAACTTTCCACGATGTATTCTAAAATTTTTTTTTGTTTGCTTTGTTATTAATATTATCTTGAACTAATTATAGAGCCTTACGACCTCCATTGGTAATATTTCAACTTTTTTATGTTTTTCCTACCTTTAATATATTATTTCAAAGTATGTGTTAAATTTTCTTTCACTTCCTAGTATATTTAAAGCGAAATATCATATTCATCGTACACTAGTGGGATTTTTTCGTGACCGCAGGGTTCAAGGTCGTGGGAGAATATTTTACAGAAACAGAATATATAAATTGCAAGTGGAAGGATATTTTTTTGAAAATGCGTCAATATACCAACAGTTTCAATGTCAAAATTATAACTACGATCGTTTGTTGCAATTTTCTAAAATAAAATCAAGTACTACATCGTGTATAATTTTCTAAATCTACGTTTCCGTACAAAACTTGACTAGTGCAGTTAACTGATGACACTATTACACACAAAATGAGAAACAAACACACCCTGCACAACATCCCCTAAAAACTCAATCCTCATTGTACCTTTATTCTTACTCTTTTAGGCACAAATGATAAAGTAAGTAAGCAGCTCAATCCCAAGACTCCCCTTGTCCTTGAGCTGAGCTATAGCTCATCGCAACCCCGCGGTGGCATAACCACGATAGCATTAGTCAGTACAAGAGCATGAAGTTTGCCTATTTTTTTGCACACCACATTGCCATGGCAATCAAATAAGTTTCAGGCAGGCGAGCAAGTTTTCCCAGAGACGCAAGCAGACATTACAGAGATAATACGCAGTGCGGGTAGCACACGGTATAATTGTACCCTTTGTATACACATGGCTCGTGTTACTCGTACACGGCACAGCTGCGATTGGAAAGCGAGTTAGTAGTTGTTTTGCCATCAAAGGATAGTATTAGAGTTTTGAGGGCGCTTATGGCATCATCGGCGATGTCGTTGTACTGGGTTATTGTGACATAAGCATATTTTAGGTATTGACTTAGTTGCTGATTTTTTTCTACCTCTTAAGAGTAACCATACATCCAACTAAACCACCAGTGAAGGAATAACGGAAAAAAATTGTACAGAATTCTTGACTGATAGCATACGAATGTTTTGTACTGTAGTTTAGTTAATACTAACTTTCCTGTAAGTTTTACTCGGTTATACATTTTTCCGCGTACAGTAAAAATAACTTTGACTAGACAATCTTTTAATAATTATATGTTAAAGCAATGATTAGACATTACGTTTCTTTTTTAATGAATTCTATGGTCAAACAGTCTACGAACCAAACGCAGAGGTATTGACATTCATTTTTTCAGACGTTGAAAAATAAAAATATTAATGCAAAAAAAATTTAATGATTTGTTTTCAATATTATAGAGTATAATAATTACAACGATAATAATAACAACACTAATAATAATTACCACTCATGATTAATAAAACATTAAAATAAGTAACCAACCATGAAAATATTAATAAATAATAAAAATTAGACCATTTCTTTAATACTTCAACCAATGCCATTTTTCGCAATTTTACAATAGTTGTCTCCTGTAGACTAATATGATCGACGGAATTTAAGTCGTACAGAGATACAAAAAAAATTTTAATTGATAAAAGTCTGAAATTTTTTGATACGTTCATAAAAATATTGGTAACTATGAAACGGTTCAGTATTTATCAATTTATGAGTAATAATCTATCAGCACTTTTTTTCTGGTTGCCCCTCATTTTAAAGCTCACCAAAAAAATGTTTAACACTTCTTTGATTGTCGTTTGCAACTCTTACTATTTGTTTTACCAATTCATTGCGCACACGGATCAAGGATTTCTATTAAACCATCAACAAGGAACCAACATACATTACCTTTTATACCTTCCCTTGCCTTTCTAACCCTAAATCCTTCAATCTACCTTTATTTACCTTCATGCAAACCAATCCTTGTACATTCAACGTATTCTTGAAAAAGTAAAGATCAATCATATCCAAGCTTTGACATCGTGATTCCCGTATCCTGTGACGAGCTTAATAAAAAAAATTTTAACTATCATCACTCACTATCCACATCCTTTGTAAACTCGGTGAAATATATTAGACGCTTTGAAATGGACTCGCTAAATATAACAAGAAAGCGAGCAGACTAATACCCACTTGAAATTCAAAAAATAATTAAAGACTCCTCCACAGAAATAACAAGGTCCCTTCTGCTGGTACAATTGTTTCTTCATAAATGCTCTTCCGCGGTAATCTTCGAGTTTAAACATCAGAAAGGGTAAGAACGACGGTATAGTCGACATAACGGCTGTATTTTATCGTTTCTCAATGCAGTTGTTGTTACAGGCTGTCTTGGATTTCCTTGAGTAAACCTCATGAAAACGAAGAAGAAGAAGAAGAGTACTCCTGGAGGATCTTGAAGGGACATTAAGAAAGAAAGGAAGGCAGAATGAATAAAAGTCAAAAGAAGATTATACACAACCGAGCGGGGCGGGAAGTTTACCAAGGTTTACCAGATTATTTCGTGAGTTTGCGGCCAAGAGAGCAAGAGAGGGAAGGAGCGAGAGAGGGATGGGCACCGTGAGCTAATGGATGCGCCTGCGAGCTAAATTAAAGGGTAATTAACGTGGAGGGAAAAAGGGCGAGGCCAACCAACTGGCTATCCTGTGTCTTGATGCTCCGAATGCATCGTCTTCTCTTCGGCCGTAATACTCAAGCTCTAAAGTACGAGGCAATATTCACCATTGCGGCTTTTCTACTTTGGATATAAAATAATCGGCCCGCGACTCTATATGTGCCGCCACTGCTGCTGCTGGGGATGTAAGTGGGATTAGAGCTTGGACTATGGGCCTTTATGTCTTATTAAACAGGATGCTTAGTGGATTTTCAAGATGGGATGAGATTTCTTTTTTTTTTTTTTTTCGTTTTCCTCTTGGTTCTTTTATAAGGTAAAACGAGGAGATAGGGTTACTATCGCGTTGTGATGAGATGGTTAATGTCTGAGAAGAGCTGAAACTTGGAGGAGAGTTTATTCGCCATCAAGTAGTACGTGCTTCGCGTTTCTCAAGATTAATTTTTGTATTGAAAATTTGTTGTTGCTCCCCTTTCTTAATACAATCGTTTGAAAATTTTTAATCACGTGAATTAAATTAAATATGGTAAAAAATATCCCTTGAAGAAGAAAAAAATGTTAATTCAAACACATATAAATTGATTAGTAGATTCGCAAGTTTCAATTACTGTTAATTGAAATTTATATATCCAGAGTGTGGACAGGTACTGAAACTCAGAAACTGAAATTAAAGAAACCAGTTCGTAAATTATATTCTCTATCAATTCAATGGATGTCGTTCCATCCACAGCAACACCAATGAAATTAGCGATACATTGGCGATTTATATATGTACACGCGCGATGGGCAACTAACTAATCATCACTGAAACCAATACGACCCGAGACGGAAATAGTAACAGGGTGGTAATAACAGCCAAGTAGGAGTCCCAATTAAATAGTCAAACGTATAACTCTGGCTTATATACATTTGTACACACACGTACACATGAGTAAAAACTTTCTCGTTTCGCGCGTGTCTACGTCGCGTGTGGATGCGGGTGCACGAGCTTTTCCATAGGTCAAGAGAAGGATGGGAGAGCCCAGAGAGAGGAAGAGAAACACGGCAATGCGGCGACCTGCTGACCGTGTCGATTCTGAAGGTCCTTCAAGCGGAACCTATCCTCTCCTCCTCCTCCTCCTCTTCCCGTGTACGGTCCAGCCTCGTGCAATTTGCAATACGAGAGTAGTACACAAACACGTACACACACGTGGACGCAAAGTCACTGGGAATCATGTTACCATCGCTGCCACCGCTACTGCTGTGCTATACTGCACCCGCAGGATCAAAGTATCTTACTGCACTATTTTTCGGGAGATGGAGCGAAATGTGAGCTTAAAATAGGTATATACCTCGCGTATGCGATCTGCCTCGTTCAATATTATTTTGATGCCATTGCTATTTACATACATGCTTCCGCTGGTGCTTTGAAAATACGCTCACATCGAGGGATGTTCGTATTATACCGGCATTATCGGGGATAGCTTTGACGTGAAATGTAAATGGGAATAGATGAATTGGACTTTTTGATAAAGTAATTTGTGTTCGGTGGATGTTGCTTGTAATGGGAGTGGTTGTTGATTAAAATTTGTGAATAGCGCGTCAATTTGTAATTAGCGAGTGTGTCAATCAAAAGTGTTGCGATCGATATGAGTTTGATATTTACAATGTGAGATCTCATTGAGTTTTTATAGAATTAAATGCAGCTGAGCAAAAAGTAAAAAGGGAATGGGTTTATTTAATAATTGAAATGCAATTTCCTTCTTCGATAAACGAGAATAAATAGGACGTGACGTTAAAAATTTCACGTTCGAGCGAACAATGCCACCCACCCCTCCGATAAGGGATTCGTATTATTGTGTTTTCCAGCATCGAAAAATAATAATCGTACATCTCTCTCTCTCTCGAAACTTTGGCCAAGCTGACAATAAAATTTCCAAACTTATAATTACCAGGAATTCAAGGAGCAGCAGAGGGAGAGAAAGAAGTTTAACTTCCTTGAAAGATAAATGCGAAAAGCCATCTTCTCCTCCCACTCTCGAAAGTTGATTGTCCAAGATCGGGTCACGCTTCGCGGATCCAATTGCAGATCCTCGGCAAACTAGCCAAAAACAAGAACGACGAGAAACCAAACAAAGAAAAAAAAATCGGCATCGGAGTAAAAAAAAAAGGAGATAAGAATGAGAGATAAAAGAAGTATAAGAACCGGGAACGACAGCAAGAGCAGGGAAAGAGACTGTGTACACTCTTGGCGAAAACAACAAGCGAAGAGAGAGAGAGAGAGAGAGAGAGAGAGAGAGAGAGAGAGAGAGAGAGAGGAAAAATAGAAAAAAATCAAGCCGAGATCGAAATTTAGCTGAAGCCAAGATAGGCAGGGGAGCGAGGACTACTACAGCGGAATATAAATATTTCATCGGCATATTCATTCGGAGCGCTGGGCCCGCGTGAAATTCGATTTCTCTCCTCGAGTACGTGGGGGAGGAAGGAGAGATTGCGCTAGCCGCATCGACGCGATACGTCAATCTTCCATGCCTATTTTTCACGGATATAGGCGTTGACACCCGCTTTTCCGGCGTTTTGCACACCTTTTCCTTTTCCATCCCTTTCCCCCTTCTCCTCCTCCTCCTCCTCCTCATCCCTCTGACCTTACCATGGACTGTTTTTTTTCTTTTCCAAGCAAGCATTTTCGTTTCTCAAAGGGAAAAAGGCTTTGGAAAAACGTTAGCCTCTGCTCTTTCGATCTGCTGCGGAAAATTCACTTGGTGACTATGTTGTACGAGATGATGTTGTCTGGTGTTACATGGCATGTGTTTGAATAATGTGCTTTTCTAGTGACCAAAGCAACTTATGTTCTTTGAATTTTTGTTATTGTCCTTTAGTAAGACCAAATGTATAGCAGCATCGTTAAGGAGTTGGTGAATTTTTTAAATAAAATTTTACTAAAGTTAATTTTGCAAAATAATATTATGACTAGGGAGTCAATGTAAGTCTATCAACAAACTTTTGGAGTTTTCAATTCGAAAAAAGACAAGAAAAAAAAAGAGTAAGCCCTAACCAACTGCCTCCACCATCCAATTAATCCTCAAACTTGTATTTTTGTGTCAACTCTCCATACGTATAGTGTATACGCAAAAAAAAGATAGAAACAAGAAACTTCTCACCTACGTTTATCTTTTCGTCATCGTTTTTGACACATCGCAGAGCTGTGCAATGTGCCACCCGCGAAAACTGGATAACAGACGGCAGAGTGGTGACAAAAGATTACAGCAGCGTGTATCACACGCGACCTAATCAGCGCCGATGTCACCGTCGTCGCAAAGGTGCGATTTACGTGGTTCCGAGGAAGAAGCTCTTAAGATTTGTTGTCTGAACATATCGGGACTCTTACTACTGCCGCTGTTACGGTCCTCTTTAGCGAGAGTTGCAACTTAGTTTTCTTCTTTCTATCCTTCTCAAAGTTCGACCTACATATGTTTCTTTTTTTATTTTCTTGCTCGACTTGGTATCCTGCAATTGTGACACCGGAATTAACGGGGAAAGTAAGCTCGCAGATGTAAGTGTGGGGAAATTATTGTATTAGAAAGGAATATTTTTTTTTTCTTTTTTCTTAATACATTTACCTTTGCTTTAATTTATTTTACTTGGATCTTCAACAAGTGACGACCAAAATTATTAAAGATTAATTAATCATTGATTATCAAATAAAAATTCCCTCATTTCATGAAGAAACTATATTAAGTACACATAAAAATAATTATGCACGCAAAGCTAAAGAAACTTTTTTTCACCAGAAATACAGTATTTAAATGTGGTTGTTCTTTTGTCCTCGTAAAACTGTAAGACGTTTTTATAAAATAGTAATGTCTAAAAATTTTGCTTCGTACACTATTATTATACATCAAACAATTAATTAATGTTCTGTCAATCCTTTCCCCCTAAGTTTATTTAAAATTGAGTTTTATAAAATTTTTGTTAAAGAAACAAAAATTTGTAATGGATAATGGATTATTTATCTGTTTAATTGCTAAAATAACAAACTTAGTTGATAATCCTTTTAAATAACAATCTGCTAAAAATGATGAAAATTAAC
The DNA here is from genome assembly GCF_000648655.2 of Copidosoma floridanum. Next base: position 390,746 of record NW_019379470.1, on the reverse strand, counting down.
AATATAAAATTAAATGTAAGTCTATTTGTCAAATTACTTATCAGAATGTCCTTTTTGACAAACGTTGATGAGACATACGATGATAATTGGTTTTTATAAATTGATTGTCTTTTCCCCCTAAATGGCTGACTCATCGTAACCTTAAAAGTTCTAAGGCTGGCTAATAATTGTTAAATAGTATTCCAATGGTCCAAAAAACCCATAGATTTATTAATGATTCTCCCCAATAAGCTAATGTGAATGGATCCATTGATTATTAACATGCTTGAACGACCTCGCCCGAAATACAGTGAAGTAAATTTAGATAAAACACGTGAGAGACGAGTTACGAAAACAAAAATCATCCTTGTAATTTTATTGCTTGCCACTCCTGTAAATTGTATACTAAATTACGAACACCTTATTGGAGTATGCAATAAAATGTAGAACAAAGAAAAATATTGTTACTGATTTTATTAAATTAATACTGTAAGCAACAATTACCGTGTGCTTGCTTAAAAACATTCCGAAATTTTGATGAAATAACCATATCATGCAAATTTTTCATCAGGATACATTAACTCTCGAGAAAAATTGACAGTTCACATGAGATGAATTCATTTGGCTTGAAATCGAATTAATCACATAGTTAAGTTGAACAATAGTACATGTTGTTATCCATATATTAACACCCGTCTATACTTTTTTCTCAAATTAATTAAAATTTTTAAGTATAACCGTTTATAATTTACTCCTACGTAGATTTTGAATCGTTTTGTAAATGCGGGATGAGTGAGAAGCAATTACACAGTGAGGACGATTAATGTCATATTATACTGGTTACGTTTGCTTTAATCGTCCAGCCGTGGGCTTTAACTATCTTTTTTCTTTTGTGCTTGTAAACCCTGGATATGCTACGTGACACTAAATTGAAAAATTTGAATTCTGTCATAATACGTATACTGTAGGTATTATAAAAATATCTTGAGTCATGTGTAAGTTTTTATCACTACATTTACTCACGTGGTTCAAAGCTTATTTGATACGTACTATTAAATTACGTGTAGGTAATGTTGATTCTTCAACAAAGCCGAGACAAAAACTTCAAGCTGATTAACTCTTTACTCGCAAAAATGCATGAACCTATAATAATATTTCAATACATTTAACACACAAGAAAGAAGTCGTGATCAAAATACATCAACATTCGTATTGTAGGACAACAACCTCAGCTCACTTGCTAAAATTAACAAAGTAAAAGGAAAATCATGAGACGATTGGCTTGAACGCATGAACTTAGCCCCAAACTAAGGATGAAAATCAATCGAGCCCACGTATAAAAGCTCTCAAGTTACGGGTCTTGAACTTCTTGCGCGGGACCTCAGGGTGGAAAAAGTAACCATAACGACCGCTGACCCCTCGACGCATCTCCCCACAACGCAAGGCAAAAAAGCCCATGTAAGCGAAAACCAAAGCAAGAGTGCTATACAAAGAGGGGAAAAAAAAACGAAACGAAATACACGAGGCTTTCAGGCGCGCGAAACCAAGATAAGTGATTCCCCGGAGGCTTTCCTCCTATCTTTATTCCTCTCGAAAAAAACAAAAGAAAATCAAGCCAAGGAGGACCATCCGAGTTAGCCTATACCGTGGCCGGTACAAGAGATCTCACTTGCAGGGGGAGAAAAAAAAATCGGGATCTCGAAAAGGACCGACAAAGTACAAGAGTAAGAAGCAAAACTTGCTCCTCCAGGAGTGGAATGTACATTTGTCCGTATATATACACAGACGTATCGTGCTCTCGAGGCTCACCCTCCCCGGTAGGATCATATCGGCCCTCGTCGTCCCTCTTACTCACCGAGTCTTCGCCGGAGCCAAGCGTTAACCTGCAGTGTCGACGTCGTCCAGTTTAGTCCGGGCGGCTGGTACTTCTCTAAGTGAAATATACGGGAAGCAGTACAAGCGCGTATATACGTACTTGTGCTCACCAGCGACGGCTATCTCTCTGCCTTAGCGCGCGCGAAGCTCTCGAGCCGAGGCAGTCCACGTTTCCCTCATTGTTAACCTCGTATACACCCTCGAATCGTTCATGTGCATATATACTCTCTGGGTGGGCTGAAAAAGCTGTAGTACAAATCTATTTATTGAAAAATGGCACCGCGACAACCAACAGGGCTCAAAGCGGATCGGGGATTTTTTTCTCACTTATTAAATGTTCAGATAGGTAAATAGGTGTTAACGAGGCTCAAAGCTTGGATGAAGGTTTTTATATTGTATAAGTTTAGTCGATGGTCGTCGTGATCCTAAATTTTTAATTAATTACCTAGCAATTAGGTTTCAACACGCCTTTTTCCTTCGTGATCGATGACCATATAGAAAAAAAGAACAAAGGTATATTCGAGTTCGATGGGCTAATCAGTTCTTTTTCTCCAATTAGTGGCAAAAGAGAAAAGCTGTAGCTGGATCACTGTGTGGTTAGCCAATTGCTGATTTTTATCTCCGTTTGTCGTTTCTTGAGTCCTTACTTGTATCGTTGTCTTCTACTCTGCTCATTACTTCACTTTCTTATTTCACGATGTCGTCATCTTCGTAGTTTCGCTTATTGTGGAATCACCAACTCTTACACCTTTTCACCACAACCCTACAAAGATGTACAAATGATCGTAAATTATGTAAAGCTTTTAGAAAAAATGGGCCATGCTGGTTTTTTTTTTTTTTTTTACTTTTCGTTTCATTAGTAAAGATCCATCTATGGAAATGTGAGGATAGTTTGTATAATTAAGTGTGATTATCAATCTAGACGTGGTACAATAGATAATCAATAATCATCAAAGTAACCATTGATAATGATACACGTAACGTAACACCAGAAGAGTCAATCACTTCGAAATTTCAACAAAATTCACATAGTTGAGAACAGGCAAACATCGTTTAGTCTTGGAAAAAAAAAAAATTACAAACGAGCCTACGATCAACTTAAATTAACTGAAATGAAAGCAACGAAAAAAAAAAATGAATTCCAATAAGACCGAAAAATTGTCGGAGCTCAAGTCACCTTTGTCACTTTGACAGCGGAACACTGTCTCCAAGTCATGTGCATACACACCCCCCATGTATCAGTGTATTCATCTGCAGAAGATGCCACACGAGGTATAAGCAAGCACGGGTGGAGAGAAAAAACGCAACTGGAAGGAAAACAAGAAAGCCATCAAAGAAAGGTACGGACGGACGGAACGAAAATAAAAAAAAAAGGAAGAATAGCAAGCAGAGGGGGAGGAAATGAAAGGGGACGGTGGTTATGTTTTATGCAGGTGGGCCGGGCGCTGATGAAAATCCAATCAAGCGAGAACTTGGCGGCGCGAAATCGGGAACGATCCAGCGGGAGGGAGGAAAAAAAAAGAGGAAGAAACAAAGACGGATGTGGAGAGCTGTAGTGACGGGCGAGTCTCCGAGATGAGGGATGGGGGGTGAGAGAGAAGGCGGTTTATTGAAATACAGTCGCCGGAAGAGGTTCGGCCGGCCGATGACAGGTGGGTTTTTTCTCGTTCCTCGGGTGGAAATTACATTCTCATTCATCCCCGTCTGACTGATCCGATTTTTTCCAAACTTGCCGATCGGAGACGCACGGGGGTGTACCTGCGTTGGAGCTTCCGAGGCCCGAGAGGTGCCGGTGTAGCGTGGAAAGAGGAAGTTTCATTTGGGTGATGGATACAGAGAAGGTATCTGCTGATGAAAGAATGGGAACGCACCATCGAGTGGTGGGATATCGTGCATGTGCTGATTTTAAGTGACGGAACGGGACTCTCTCGTTTCGGAGAAAAATCGACAGGTTTTAGCGAGGAATTTTTTTTTTTTCCTTTTCAATTACTCGTGAAACCGTAACGAAAGAATTGTTACCTAAAAAGAAAGTACGTCATTTTGAAATTAAGATGATTGTGCATAAAAGTGGTGATCTTAAAACAATGGGTGCACCTTTTTATCCTTGCGGCAAAAACTGTATTTTTATAATGTGCAATCAGTTTGCCTTTTTTTTCCCTCAGCAATGAAACAAACTTTGTTGGACAACTCGTTTTAATTTTTTTCCAGACGAGTTGAGCTACTTTGTGTCCAACGATAACTCCTTGGGCCAAAGATTTGTTGCGTTTCATCAACGCTTGCCCTGCCTTTTTTTATCTGCAAAAAAAAAAGGGAAAAAAAAACCAGGAGGGAAAAAAGTAACTTTCGTAATTAAGCACTCGAATGGAAATAATAAACTCGGCAAATCAACAAAGCGGAGAGTGAAAAGAAAAAAAGGGATCCTGAAAGGGAAAAGGAGGAGATCGGGTGAAGGGAGGAAAAAAAGGGTGAAAAGAAGGAGTTCGAGTGTTCTAATGAGAGAAAATTAGAGAAATCCGAGGAAAGAGGGGCAAATGAATGAGAAATGTGCGCGTGTACCTTCGAGTTTTGCAGTTGGTCGAGTGAAAGGGGGAGATGGAAGGGGGGGGAAAAGGGAAGGAGCAAAAGAAGGAAGCGGCTAACTTTGCAATAAGTAGTTGCCAAGAAAAGCCACGTTGATGAGGAGAGGAAGGTTCTTTTGATTCTATAATGATGGTCTTAGAGAGGATGCGGTGGAGAATACGCGATTCGTGTGCTCCACTTTTTCCCTTCCCCGTGTTTTTAAATGCCTCGTCGATGGTCCGAGAAACGCCAAACTCGTGTATATTTGCTAAGGGCGTGATTTCTCCATTTTTTCGAGTATTCATGGGTAACACAAGAATATTCAATTTAATACTTCTTTATACTTTTTTTCATAAACTGTACTGTAATAAACTGTAATAAACTGTAAACTGAAATGGCAAACAATTTTAGCATAACGTAGGTGTACCCGTACTACGTTTTTGAAAGTTTCTTCAAAACGACAATCTCCACTGATTGGCTCCAGTAAAAATCACGCCTATCTTCAACAACATTTCACACCCCCACCCGCGACGTTAAAAACTTTCAAGCCGGCCATACTTGCTTCTCGAAAAATGAGAGCGCGTACTTTCAACGTTTCCACCCCCTCCCCCTTCAAACTTTAGATAGCATCTGGGAAAACTCCCAAACACAAACTACCTGGTGCGAAAAAATTTGAGGATTAAAATATGCGCTCGCAGTGGTGCGTGTGAGTGCAACAACCACTAATTCTCATGCATAAGCAACTCGAGGAGCATACAAGCTTGTGTGTGGTTCCATTGCAAGTGTAAGAGGGAGCGAATATGGAGAGCTGACGGTGTGTCGTTGCAGTGAACACAGCACATGATAATGGAACTATGCATATTCAGGTGTGCGTTCAATCAGGGGTACGGACTGCGAATGAATGCCTGTACTTTGACACTCTCTTCAATATTAAGGGATACAGTGGATCGATTTTGTTTGAGTGAAAGTATGCGTTTTTGAGATTACAAAATGGGGTGGAGTTGTTTATTTTTATCATCTTTTATCACCGAGCACGTTCTTTTATAATGGCCATTCTCATGATGACCAACACATAAACATAACGGATGACGTATTTAAATGAAGAAAGGAATTACCTCTTGGATCAAATACCGAGCTAAATTCCCCGAGGAAATGGGGTTTTATCGTTCCTGCATTCAGCAACTGCATTTCTTTCATAAAATCTTTCCCCCTCCCCGCAAGCGAGATTAGTACGAAGTTGTAGTTTCATTTGATTCACTTGAGCTGCAAAAATGCAGGCCAGAGACTTTTTGGGGAAATAAAAGAGAGAAGACGAGAGGGAACAGAGTAAGTATACTGTAGTGCCGAAGTTGATGATAAGCCGAGAGACACAACAACTCTGTACCTTTTCCTCTCTTTTTTTTTTTTTTTTTTTTTTTTTTTTCTTTCCGTGAAGGTGTGGATGAAGGGAAAAGGTGTTGCCTCCCGACTTTTGTACGTGCCCGCAGTCTCGAGTGTAATTAAAAGTCGACGAGTTGATACTTACTTCCTCAACTTTGTTTCTTTCTCCCCCTGGTAGCAGAGAAATGTAAAGCTCTCATCAGTGCAATCGACATTTTTTTTCGACCTTTGCGCAATCTTGGACTTTTGCTCTCTTTCAATTGTGAATTTGACTTTCTATCTGATAATCAACGTCAAGAAAAAAAAACTGGTGGCTAAAGTACAGAATCGCCAATTTTAATGATATAAGCTCGGGATAGAATAAAAAATTGCCATTTATCTTGAGTTATAACGATCAAAAGTGTTTAATTAATCAAAATGGGAAATCAAACAGCTGCTGAAACATTAAAAAAGCTTTTCATCTCCAGCAAACGCAATCTGAATATTTGAGCTCTTCAAATGTTTCTTCAATTTTCTCCCCAGCTGAGTACTTGAAAAAATAAAATTCCAAGTGGCTAAAGAGAAGGAAAATCCACTTACTTTGCCGAGAAAGACATGCACAAAGAATTATTCTCGTTCGGGTATGGACACACCATCATCTTGAGGTAATTTAATCTAAATCTCTGTGCTTGAAAATTGGTCAAGAACTAATTAACTAATTCAAATGCAAATAGGTATCAACGCATTGAAATTATTGTCCTCGTTCTTTCTGATAAAATATATAATATTTTGTCCTAACTTCAGACTGAAAATAAAATTTAATAACTATTATTATTAGTTACTATTATTTACTTTTAATAATTTTTTTTTCATCCTGAAGGATACTGTTATTATAAATAATTGAAATCTATATGTAAAAATGTATCTTATTATTAGTTATAAATTGATATAAAATTTTTTGAGTGACTGAAAAAATTTTGTGAATTATAAACAATTGTCATAAAAAATTGTTGTTGTTGTTCAACGACGGCATTGAAACATATATATTTTTTAAATAAAAATTTAACACATGAAATATTATAACTGATAATAACTATTGGATAGATTAACTAATTAGCATATATAACAGATCAACGATGAATATTATTATTTTTGTTTTTATTATTGTCTCAAATATAAATTTTATTAATTATTATTAGTTTTATTTTTTAACTTTTTTTTTATAAATAATTGATCATAATTAATATGATGCCATAATGATTCGTCCATTTAAGGGCACTAATGACCTGAGGCGTATATGAATTCAACTGCTCCTTTATCAACTTGAAAAAAAAAAAAAAAAAAAAAAAAAAGTTCTAGCCTAGCAATAAAGCTCACTCGGAAAAATCTCATTCAACAACAGCAGCATCGCCCAAATGGTCGGGAATTCCGAAAGTCAGGCGTAGCGTTAAATGAGAAAGCCTAAGATTTTAATTCCAAGTCAAGCGGAAAACAGCGCGAAGACGTTGTTGTTATTGTTGTTCCAGGCCGCAATTGAAAATTCCTCGGCTAAAGAATAACGGCACAAGGGAAAAAAAGAGAAAAAATACCCCGTTCTCCTCCCCATGGCAGTCAAACGCTCCCAAGAGACTCTCCCACCTGCCCTCCAAAGTTTCGCTTTTCTTTCCAGCTGCTCACTCGCGATAACGAACCCCCCACGCAACTCACCGTAGCCTGGCCGGCGTCGGAGGAAATTAAAAGTAACTTACACACGCAAAGCGAGCTGCGAAACAAACGACCGTCGGCTTCATCGCGGATACAACGCCAACTTACAGCTAATAAAACTTGCCGATTCGGAAGGTGAAGAAAAAAGAAACGGAATCAGCATAGCGAGCTTCGATTTTTTTCTCCCCCCTCGCGCGCGCGAGAAACTTTTACCGCTTCGAGTTTTCCCGTGGACGTATATTTTATTTGCGAGAGTACGCACTTGCGTGTCGATAAGGCGTATGTTTGCAATGGGGGGGAGAGATGGGTGACGGAGAAGCTTTACAACTCGTGAGCGTCGCACGTGCTCTTATGGGATTGATGGAGATCGGCCGTTTGGGAGGAAGTTGCCGTGGATGACTCCCCACACCTCCCCTCCTCGTCTTATTGAAATCTAATCGCTATTTCCTCATTATTGATTTCGGAACTGAGGCGACTATAAGACCCAATTACAGCTTAATGATTTCGCGAAAAACCTTGGTTGGATGAAAAGCATTGCGCTCGAGATCAATGTGCATTATTCGTTGTCCGACGCGAGCGAGCCGTATGCATATCTCTCGGGAAAGGGGGTACAATAATTCTTTGATGCCCGCCTGATCCGTCGCTCGCCTCATGAAAAATCCATCCGGTCGTCGAAAGGAGGGAGAGAGAAAAGCTCCACGAACTCGACCGCAACTCTCGCCGGTGCATCTCCGGGTATAATCCCGAGACTTTTCTCGCTTGTACATTATACAAACAGCAGAGTCTCGTTTGTGCTTGTTTTTTTTTTCGCCGTCAACTCTTTGTGATTGAAAAAAAAAAAAAAAAAAAAAAAAAAAAAAAAAAAAAAAAAAAAAAAAA
>NW_019379470.1:270024-381801 GCF_000648655.2 Copidosoma floridanum | reverse complement strand
TTTTTTTTTTTTTTTTTTTTTTTTTTTTTTTTTTTTTTTTTTTTTTTTTTTTTTGTTCAGATGGTATGGATGTGGTGTTTAAAATACAGGGTATGTAATTATAGGCTTGAATATTTTAGCTCGCCATGCGTATAAGCTTTATTTCAATCAGTGTCCTAATTTGTTGCGTACGACAGCCAGAAATCTGGTTACTCTGAAATACACGTCAAACGCAGAATGAATCAATGTTGCAAATTACTCGTGAAAAAGGTGTACGTTTATAATTTCTCAGTTGCTATAAAATGTCCGCGTATTCATGTCACACAGCGCGTAATCGTGATTTCAAAGATCAAATTGTTTCCATGAAAATTCCACCGAGGGCTGAGTGGATACCGAAAGACATCCGTGTAATTTGATTTTTATACACGCACAGCGAGTTGTATGAATTTGTCCCGTCCTTTTTGTGAAACTCGTATATTTGTTATTCTTTTTGCTTACGTTTTGTTGATATAGACACAGTTACCATTGAGTGGCGTATTTTATTCGTATAATGTGATTAATTGAAGCTAATTGATCACGTGATCGAAATTCAAGGGACATTTCCAGGAAGTCAAAATAACAGAGAAAACGTTGGAAAATTTTGAGAGCTAACTAGATTAGCATCTAGAATTGTTTTAGAACAACATGTACGACTGTAATTTATATTTGATGTATTCAAGTGAAAAGGGAAATAAAACAAGGCATATTTTACGTAAAAATAAAAATAAAATTACGGAAAATTAAAAAAAAAAACAGAATAATTATAGTTTGAAATTTTTATTCCCTATTTTCGATATTAGTTGAGGGTATCCTGAGAAATAACTAATTTCAGACGGATGATTTGACACTTAAGCTGGCACATACACAGACTAGCGAGTGAGAAAAAAATAGTGAGGAATCCAAGGTTTTCTTGTAAATAGTAATTTTATGAATTGTTGCGTCTATGAATATTCTACCGTTTGATAATTCTAACGAGAACTTTCCATCTAATAGGATTGAATAATTTACAAAAAAAATTATTTTGTAACCCACATCCGGAATGACAAGACACTAAAACACCTGTGAAACTTCTTGAATAAAAAAAAAAATAAAAAACTATAGTCATGCAAAAAAAAGTCACCGAGGCACAAAAGGGATCCCACCTATACCTCAGTTATTTGCGTACACGGTGCATATTAAGGAAGCTATCGTCACCTGGTACACCTGCAGTGTTCACACGTCAGCTCAGGATCCAGAGGTGTGGCTGACTCTACGTACATATGCAAACATTGTACGGAAAATTAAATTGAATTAGCTACTGGCATCGTAGCTACATCCATGTATTCTTCTATTTAACTACAGAGATGAAGAAAATCTTTAGCTAACTCTGATCCCACCCTTTTCCTGCTTTTCGTTCCCTCCTTGCCCCCGTGTCCTTTGGATTTCATATGAATTGTATCACATCATCCGAAGGGTGAAAAGTATGAACTCTCATAGCGAATTAAATTTTCATACAAACTTTACAAAGAATTATTACTTAATGCAGACAATGTGACATCCGTTTTCTCTCTCAAGATTCCTAAAAATAATAGTACAAGATACAAGCAAAAGCATTTTCCAATCGATCGTGTGATCGAAGTACAAATAATTTGCTATTCCAAGTGTACCTCACCATCATCTATCATAAATCAGTCGGTAAAACAAGTATCCCAGAAGCTAGAAAAAAAATACTCGCGGTTAAAAGTTGCCTTCAGCAGAAGACGAAAAAATTGGGGAACTATAAATTATGACTAAAAGAATTAATTTTTTGTTTTTTTTTTTTTTTAATTTACAAACAACCTGCAGCAATAAGTTTCATTTATTTTTATTCCACGCAAAATATTTTTTATAATAATAATAATTCACTAGCCGTCGACTCATCGAAGGTGAAAAACTTATCATCCGATCCAAAGTCCACAGGAGGATTATTAACCACCAAATTAATCACCAACTTGGCCATGCAGCACCTCGTCAACGTTTGATCAAAAATACCGATACGGCATCGAACAACCACTTTGGCGTCCACAGTAATTCCTCGGTGGCAAAGTTCAAGATGCAATGTTAGCCAAGGAACAAGAGAACCTACGCGTCAGGCATGAAATATTCAACGATGCTATAAGTACTCGAAAATTTCTGGCCACGTGAATCGAGAGCTGATCGTACAACGCTCGCACGATGCGACGTAGCATAAGAGCAACGCACACACGCGTGCTCGGATAAGCGTCGACGCGTTTTGGCAAAGTTTCTCCTCCTCGGGAAATGTTATTCGTAGAAGTACAGACACGAGATTTCGCGAAAGCGCCTCCACTTGGCCGTGGGAGGCATCAATCACCATTTGGCTGGCGTCTTTCCTCATTACCCGGTTCCTTCGCTCAAGTCCCGAACCGAGTGTATCGTTTTTCCACTTCGACTCGAATTCCTCGGCTCACACACACCCTGACAAAGTTTCACGCGCCTCCCACACACGCCCGAGCACTCGACTAAAGACTCCTCCTTCGCTTCCACCTCGTGAACGTGACCAGCCTATCCGAGCCTCTTCTCCCTGCTAAACGCACTAAGGTACATTACCGCGAGGAAGGCTCATCACGTTTCGCAGCCCACTTGTAACACACGATCTTTGTATTTTTTTTTTTTTTTTTTTTGTGTCTTGGCGTGGCACAACCATTGCAGCGTGACTGATGCGTGGATGTATCGAGGAAGCAAAAGTGCTGGTTTTCCTTCTCTGTCGCCGTATTCACCCCCGGTCGTTTGTATCGGTTGTTACGTCAAGGCTCGTCGAAGTAATCGATCGCCATCGCGTGCCCGAAACGCTTTTCGAGTATGTAACCCTCTACTGCAAAGGATATTTTTCAATTTCTCTGTTTTTCCCAGTCCAAGGCACGTTCTTATTGGTTTTGAGATAAACAAAATTACTGGTTATGGATCACACGGGCGTGTCTCAATGATGCAGTATCCAAATGAATCTTTTAGTTGAAGACATTGTTTATTCGTTGATTAAATATAACTGAATAAGTTACCATTCGAGATGAAGAACATGTATTTTCTTAAGAGCTTTATCTTCAACAACAAAAAAATGATATCATATTACTCATGGAATGGGTACGTTTTTTCATTAGCGTTTCACTTTCATTCTGACCACTATGATTTTGAGTGTCAAACCAGAATCCATTCACTGTGATTCAATGTATTATAAACAGGAGATGAATCAAATTCAATTATCAAAAGAAAAAAATAAACTTTCCCATCTCCTTAATTACCCGCTCGACAGTCCAGTCCAGCGGAGCAGGGAATTTAAAAACGCACGAGCACTTAGCTCACAGCCGGGCGAGAGAAATCGTGAAACGACATGGAGCATCCAACGAGCCCGCGCTTATGAAAAAAAAAAAAAAAAGAGAGAGAGGGAGAAAAAAGAAATAGAAAAAGCCTTCCAGCGAGTATTAAAGCGAGAAAAGCCAGTGGCGCTGAAAATTGACGCATTTTTAACGTCCCCTTTCTGCGCCCTCGAGCACTTCTCCCCACCCCCTCCCCCGGCATCCACGACTAGATAGAAAAAGGGAGATAGAGAGACATATCCTAGCAGCTGAAAAAGAAGAAGGATGAAGATGATGGGATCAGCTCGTCGGGAGTGACACCGGAAGCGGAAAGAAAGTTAGGAAGGGGTTTGTCGTCTCGACGTGGAGGATATGTATAAGCGCCGTGAGCGGAGAATACGCTGGGAAAAAAAAAGTGTCTCTGTGCCCCTTTCCGCCCATCTTTCCCCCGAGCGACACGACGAACCGAGGGAAGAACGAGAGGCGAGGAGGTGGGAAAGTTGATCCTACGTAACGAGACGTCGTTGAGTAATAGCTTTGCGAGGCCGAACGAGGAAGGGAGCAAATTAAGTATAGGGGCGACGAGGACTCCTCCGCGAAAAACGTCTTGACAACGATTCTTCACATATACACTCACAAAGCTGCTGTTGACGTCGCTGTTGGGGTTTTATGTCTAATCTTTGAAATGTTCGCTTCTCGTGTACCCACGGCTTCATTTCTAATAAATGCAATTTCGCGATGATTGCAATTTCAGGTGTTTAAGTAATTGCTCGTGAATTTCAAGTGGAATTTCAATGGTAGATCCTTGATGATTTTTTGAAAATGAAAATCTAAAATTGCTTTCTTAGCAAATCTGGAAGCGATTAATAACATGTTTAGCAAGTAAACGTGAAACAATGTGGAATGAACAAACACATTCGTCTACGTCATCGGCGTCAAATGCAAGCAAGAAAAAAAAATCACAAAGAGACGAAAGCTCGAAAGCACAAAAAAACTGAAACACCAAGTTAAGGAGATTGAAGGAGAGAAGGGGTGGGTTCTCAGCAGTGAAGGGAAGCCCGAAGGCGCATTGGACATGGGCCAGTCCTCGTCGTCGTGTTTTAAGATATTGCTTTTCCGGCTCTACTGCGCCTGTAAACGTCGATGGCTGTCACGCGAGTGAGTAAAAAAAAAAAAAAAAAATACCCAAAGATTCAGCCCTCGCTCTTCCCGAAGGAAGGAAAAAAAGGGTGCCCTGTCTCTCTGCTGCATAAACTAACGAACGCGCATGTATAGGCTCCTCTCTGCTCTACTCTCCTGACGCGGACTCTTTCCCAGGTATTTCAAGAGCGGCTTTCCAATTTCTTCTTCAGACCTATTTCTACTTTCTTCCCGGCAGCCTCGTTCTTGCGGGGTTGATCTATTTTTTTTTTTTTTTTTTTTTTTTATACTTGGCTGCTTTTTTACAGGATGTCTTGGTCCTATCATTGATTTTGACTGGTATATAAGCACGAAAAATGCGGATAACGTTGCCTCGATAAGAGTTTATGTTGTTTATTTTGATAAATAAGTTTTCAATTTATTATTCTAGAATTCAGATGTGTAATGGTCATAAAGCTGGTTTATTTTTCATTATTACAGGATCATATGGATATACAACCTCATTCGTGACAAAATAAAGTATTTGGATAAACAAAAGATGCGTTCAACGTTTATTGAAACTTTTAGAATAGAAGCATCACTTTTTTCAAAGAGAAATTTGTGAATTCTTAGAAAATGTCTGACCATACCAAGGCTATTCTACTTAATTTAATCGTAGGCCTTTTCGCAGCCTCTGAAGTTGGCCTCAGTGTAATATATGTGCATGTGCTGTGTATATTGGTAATATGTAGCCTGTATTTTTGTGTATAAAAATATTTAATTGGTGATAAACCCATGGATTTTGCTGTACCTGAATTTTTTTTTTTTTTATACTTGGCTGCTTTTTTTACAGGATGTCTCGGTCCTTTTATTAAGTTTGATTGGTAATTATGTACGAAAACGAGAAATAACGATACCTAGTTAAAAGTTTATGTTGTTTACATCAAAACGTGAGTTTTCAATTCATTATCTTAGAATAAAGGTGTGTAATAATCATAAAGTCCATTTTATTTTATTCTTACAGGATCATATAGATATACAACCTCATTGGTGATAAAATAAAGTAGTTGGATAAACGAAAGATGCGTTCAACGTTTATTGAAACTTTTAGAATAGAAGCATCACTTTTTTCAACGAAAAATTCGTGAATTTTTAAAACATGTCTGACCATACCGAGGCTATTCTACTTAATTTGATCGTAGGCCTTTTTGCAGCCTCTGAAGTTGGCCCTCAATGTAATATATATGCATGTGCTCTGTAAATTGGTAACATGTAACCTGTATTTCTGGGTTGGGTTATAAAATAGTTAGTTGGTGACAACTGCATGTATTGCCATACCTATAATTATGTTTTTTTGACACACTTCCGCATTCAGTGTTGACAGATTTTCTACGATAATATTATACTTTTCTCGTATCATCGTGTACTATGTAAAACATCTTTTGGTATTTCTACATTTTTCAATGCATGTATTAATCTATAGTATACAGTTTGTTAGGTCTAATTTGATTCAGCTTAATTCATGTAGAAAACATAGGTAGAGACGAATCTGAGGATGGGTAATAGGACTGAGCAGTGGGAGTAGAAAAGCTACGTATTTCGAGTTTGAACTTACAAAGGGATTTTCCCGAGTTTTGCACAAAATCCAGGTGGAATGCGTGTTTTTCCCATTTAATTTTCTCATTCGTGTGTACACGTAGATATTCGTATGTACGTATACACATGCATGAGATCGACAGAGAGACTGAAAGCCACCGCGTGCGACTCTGGAGAGAAAGTCTCCAGCACTTGGCGTTCCTTCCCCTGTTTCCCGCTCGAGAAGGGGATTTTGGAAAAGAGAGAAGGCGGGCCCTCCTCTTCTTGACTCGCAGCGAGACGCAATTGTGAATTTTTCCTTCTGCGACGAAGGGACGAGTGGAAAGGTGCGTGGAAGATGCGGCAATGCGGTGCGAGTGGAGAGTCTCGAGGAAGAGTCTCGGAGACGATGAAAAATATAATTTCTTGCGAATCACGTAGTTCGTTACTTTTGAGCGCACTACTCTCGAGAACGGAAATTACGAGTTGGCTTATTGGTTTCGAAGATTTTTAAGGAAGAACCCACATGATGGTGAAATTTTATTATTTTCCAATTTTCTTTTTTTTTTAATTTATCATACGAAATGTTTTACAATATCTATGTAGATATTCGTCATGATTATTTTAGTAATCATTTAAATAACACGTGGATGCATTCTTTGCTAATCAATCTTATCCATTCATAGCACACTAATCGTTGTTTTGCTTCATCCTTTACGATAGAAATCAAACCAATCAAGTACTTAATTTACAACACTTACGGGCAATACGGATACATTTAATTAAAGACTTTACGATTCACTATATTTATTCGATGGATAAATGTTTTCAAGCTAAAAACAGGAGATTGAGATTGAGCTTATTAAGAATTTAGGGAAAAAAAGAAAACTTTCAGATGATTAATAAGTCAAAGATAATTACGAGTAAAATACAAAACTTACATTTTATACGGACTGCTGTTAAAGAGCAATTGATTATGACTGTTTTACCAAGACTCGCTCATTCATACTTCTTTTTACTATAAAGTAACGAAGCAGTACAACATTTTTAAGGTAGATTTACATGCGATAGTAACCAAAAAAATTAATAATTTGACGTTGACTAAGTATTTGACATTCTTAAAGCAGCGGAATATGAATTGGAGAAGTTATTGTGCAAATATTACCGCTTACTCTGACATCCTGTCAATAAATAGTCTACAAAAAACGTCCATTGTACAGTGTACAGAGGCAAAAAAGAATTCATTAATCTAGAGAAAGGAGGCTACTTATAATAGAAAAGTCAAGCACATTTAAATGATAAAGTAAAGCCAGTCGAAGAACATAGCAAAAAAAAAGACATTCCCACGCCTTGCAATTTCAATAATCCGGCTCGGGAGAAAAATCACCGCCCCCGTGCTCACCCTCCAACCAACATTTCAGCAAAGGCGAAAGAAAAAACCTCCCGAGGAGGACAGAAAACGTGCCCCTACCCTTTCTCTCCCCTCAAGAGAACCTCCACAGCATAGCAACTTAAAAAAAAAAAAAAAGAAGAAGAAGAAGCCAGACTCGAGGAAGGTTAAAGAAAAGCGACAGCATCAGACTCTTTTGAGTCAAAAAGAGGGTTGCACTCGTGTATACGCACATAACCGTAGGGACACGCGTAAGACTAATACACTAGCGTGAACACCGGTGCTGGGCCCAGGCCAGCCGTGTCCGCAGGTATACGTGCGTGCGCCCGCTGTTGTCATGCGTGAAACAAAGTGCTCGGGCTTTGTCGAGAAAATTGCCTCTGCAATCTTCACGAAGCCTTACTTTCCTTTTCTCTCGACTACCACCCCTAACGCACGAACACGACCCGCTCGCCTTGTATCTCATTTTCCCCCCTCTCGCGCGTATACCTGTGCTTTCACCCCCCACCCCCTAACCCTCTCCAGTTCCTTTTTTTCGTTTTAGACAGCGAGTCCCTCTTTCTCTTTCTATTCTTTATTTACTTGACTTTTTTTTCATTCGCAGCGCAGGTACCCTTATCAGCTTTGTGCTCGAGTCTGCATGCGGTGCGGTTCGGTATTCCCCACCCCCCCTTTCACTCTGCAAGCTCCGTACTTCCGCGCGTAGCTCCCACACGACGTTATGCACGCGCGAATTTGCATGAGATTTGAATATTTCGTAATTAAAATTATTGCTTTTGCTCGTGGAAATTCGGCAAGATTTACTACGATCTCGAGCCTCCGCTGGAATTATATTTGTTACTGTTAGCCGTCGAGGGAGGAGTCACTGGTCTTTATGACGCGGCTTGACTCGACGCTCGTGAGGGATGGGGATGATTTTCAACCAAATGGAAAAACAATGGTTTTTCAATTTCAGAAAAGTCACAGCCACCCGATCAAACACTCAATGGCCTACACAGCTTGTTGCAATTACCCACAAATAACAACATCTACGTACCTTTTCAAAAGAATCAAGAGTAAGTGGCGTTAGCTTTGATCAAAGTCCATATCCTGACCCCATCATTGTAGCCGGCCAGTCTCTTGGTATTTTTAACTCTGCTTTTATGGCAATTTGTCCTCGCACCCTTAAACCTTCCTCGTTGGTCAAAGCCTTCCTCCGTACAAGTAAACTTTTCGTCTCGACGTTTCTTCCCTGACGATGCATCCTCGCACACCAAAGCAACCCTTTATGCCGATATGGAAGCCCTTGTAAGAAGCTGCCACCCTTGACTCAACAACTTTGCTTACTTACTTGCAGCTCGGTACACAATTCCTGGTTTTAATGCTGAACTTGTACGATTGGCTCTCTCTGTCTCAAGCTATACGTCAAAGAAGACAATCTGATAATGCGATCTGAAACCTCTGGGAATAGTTTTTGGTCTTCCAGATCATGTCGTTGAATATTAGTTTCTGTCAAGTTGCCGTGATGAATAATAGTACTCGTTATGTATCGTGGTACTTGGAGAGAAAATCTTCATAAATCTGTCAGTTAAATATACGTTGTATCTGTCAGTTTGATTACTTTTGTCATGAATGGTAGCTTTTATTCTTATCATGTCAAACGTCAAGGGACCAAAGTTTAAAGGAAAAAAGTTTCTTATGGGGATTTTCGAGTTCATTATTATGTAAAAAAAAAAAAAAAAAAGTGGATGTGCGATGGAAACAAGTTGAACAAGATAAGAACCCTAGTCCAAATAGCAGGTGACCTTAAAAATACCTGTACATATACTTATGGGTATTGAGAGCAGCATCGTTTTGGTAACAGCTAAACCAATGTCCTTCCAGCATTCAAATAAAATGATGAAACACCTCAAAGACCAGGAGGCTAAAGTTAAAACTAAAAAAATAATTTGGAAACTCTAGGAGCATAAAAGACAAACTTGATAGACATCAAGGATATACGGATAGTAAGTCATACATCGGAAATAATTCACCTAGCCTTCTATTATCGGTACAGATGAAAAATACGAATAGTAAATTATGTGTTAATTTAAATCGTAACAGTCCAACAATTTCTAGAGATAACGATATTCTCGTATATCTTTTGGTACTCAAGAGGAATCTAATTTTCGATGTTCCTCCAAACATCCGGAATATTTCACTTTCACTTCCGTACCGTTCCTTGCAATGTAAAGTTAGAGAGAGAGAGAGAACATGCACATGTACAAACTACTAGAGTTTCCAAGCTAACGCAAAGAAATTAATCGTAAGTTCGAAATACCGATGCAGTAGCGGTACCTACATTGATTTTGTCGATCTACATCACGATCGTCTGATCCATCGATGTATATTTACTGACCAACAAAAAAATGCGTAAAAAAACCAATGATTCGAGCTTGTTACTCGTATTGTTAGACTTTTTCTGAAGAACGTAATGTACAAATTTTTTACTCCAGTAATATTGCTGTACATACAATAAAGGCTCTTGTATTCTACAACTAAAGCAATATTTGGCATCAAAGAAAGACGAGAGCAACGATAACAAAACTACAAAATAAGACGAAACATACGAATTCCATATACCTACGAGAAATGCAATTTAAAAGCATCTGCCAACTCGGAAACACCCGCGTGGAAATATTTACAATAAAGATTCGTCCCTTTCAGAGAGACGAATAAGCTCTCGTAATTTAACCCACCCTTCCCACTTACCCAAACCGACAAGTGGAGAGGGGAGGGGGCCGCGTGTTTTGTCGTTTTCCTCTTCGCGTGCAAAGGTAAACGTACCATAATTGAAAAGAGACGTGGCCTCAAAGGCAACGACGCTGACAGAGCGGGGCCAAAAAGTCATTTGTGTACACGTCGATCTGTCCCTGTTTATTGCCAAGATTTTTTGTTTCTCCTACCTTTTTTTCTTTCTCTTCAAGGCGGCATACTTACGTAACTGTTTGTGTTCAAATTTTCTATTGTACCGCCTGTAACTCTCTTGGCATTCGTTTCTCTCGATACGTGTACTAAAACCATCACAAGTGCACCTTTCATCTTTTCGTTCTCTTATTTTACTTTCCTTTGCTTTACAAAATTCTCCCTCCCACTGTTTAAAAATCCAACTTTTACCATGAAAAATCGATCAAGTGTCAATTAAAAGTAAAAAGCTGGGAGCTTTCCCACGCAATTTACAAGTAAGCTTACAAGGAGTTTTAAAACGAAAATGCAACAAAAAAAATATACATGTTCACGGAAATTTTGTTGTAGACGAACGATTGCCCCTATGATGAATTACATAGTGAAACTATCCCACTGAGGATTTTTGAAAATCTCAAACAAGACGAACCGGCGAAGAACCTCAAAGTCCACTCGTATGTCTCTGCTTTACTCGCCTCGCCCCAATTCCCCAGCATCAGCTCAATCGAACTTGGTCCTTTCGCGGCCATTAGCCGACGGCTGCGTCGCTCTGATTCCCAACAGTATATAACTTTCTCCATCCTGCGATTCAGGGAGCAATATATATATAGGGGGAAACGAGACGACCCGGAGTTGTTCTGTAGTCGTCGTGGTATCAAGCCATTTAGCTCACCTGTCGTCGCGAGGGTTGGCAAAGATCTTGGAGCGAGAGCCTGCGGGGCTACGAGGTCTCTCTCTCTCTCCTCTGTACCTCCGAATGGATTGTTCGTGCGAGGGTAGGAACGAGGAGGAGCTGGGAATGGCAGTGGGAAGACGCTGCATTGGACAAGTACAAAATATTTGGTGAGTGCGCTGGACGATGACTTTATTACAATGGGTGGTGATCGGTTTATTCGATCGATTGTCGTGTTTACATAATGTTTGTATGATGTTGCAGTTTTAGAGGATTGTAGTGCAAGATGATGAAAAAAAAAAAAAAATAGTCATACGCGCATTACATGCCCAGAAAAGAAGAAGGAAACTCTTGTCGAGAGAATAAAAACAAATCATACGAGAAAAAAAAAATTTGTGATGGTAAGCTGGTATTTTTTATGATGGAAATTCAAGTGGACTGAAAAGTTAAATCAGCTATTGGATCAAGAAACACGTGCATTTCCATGGCACTATGTACAATGTTATGTATCTTGGTTATTTTATGAACAATGCTTGTATAAACTAGCTATAATCTTTTGCAACGCGTCATTTCCAGTATTGAATTTAATTCACATGTAGAAGCAATGAACAGATGTGTCTTTAATTACTGCGTAACTGAGTACGATCGCACACGACACTGACACTATTGAAACCAAGTAAATTGATATATACCATACACGTGTATGCTCCATGGATTGAAATATTATTTTAAAAAAATAAATAAACAAAGAAAAAAGGATGAGATTAGGTGCAGAAAAAAAAAAACCATCGCATTTCCCAGCGGGTCGCATACAGCCAAAAACGTCATTTTTCCCCATCGTTACGTAAAAGTACACATCCCCTACGTATACGCGCTTGGGCGCAACAGAATATAAAGTAGCGCGTTAAAGTGAAAAGTCAGACATCAGCGAGCAACAACAACAGCCGTAGAAACTCGAGATAGCACCCGCGCATTCCTGCACCATGTATATATATGCAGCGACGAAAAGTGAGAAGCTTCTACTTTACGACCGCAGGGCAGACAGAACGATACTGTACACGTATGCCCCGCGCCCCTTGTTTCCTCGGGCTTGCGAGTATGGGTGATGCACATAATATATACAGGTAGCTGCGCCAGAGAGTTAACTCACCCCCGGCGTACCCCGTAAACTAAAACGTGCGCTCGACGCGGTAACACGCGTTTCCCTCTCCTTCACCCCCCCCCCCTGGACGTGTCTTTTCCCCCCTCGGTCTCCCCCGTTAAAACATTGCCGCGTGATGCTTTGAAGGCCAGGCGTTTACGTACGTGGTGCCGGAACGACGATTTCGACGATGATTTTATTGTCACATGTTGCTACTCACCCCTCGGTTCGCACAATTACGCCTTTCGTAGAGTAATAATGTATTCGTGTGAAGAAGTGGATTTTGTTTCCTGCAAGCGCCCATTGTGCTGTCAACTTTGACAATAGTAAATGATAATTTTCAAACTCAAAAGTCAAAGCCAATCTGTTTCTGGTGGTTTTAGTCATCTTCGGTGATCGAGTGCTTTGGTTTGAGTTTGAGGGAAAGTCAATTCGGAGCTTTTCCATTAAAAGTTACGACGCGGTGGTTTAAAGATGAGCCGAGAGGATGTATCGGAGTAAAAGCCATCGAGGCTCGATTTCCAAAACAATTTTGCCGAGCTGCTACAACTTTTGACGGTATCAAGCTGCAAAGGTTTTTTTTTTTTTCTTCGACCGAAGCCACTCGACTTTGATTTTCTCTCAAGCACACCCAAGGGACTCTCTACACCGAACGCTGTGGCTCAATTAGTTTCTCGAGTGCACATACAAAATTAATCCTTACATGCGTCAACTGCATTCGAGCGTGTGAGATCGTTCCAAAGCCACCGTGGCCCTTAAAAATTATTCACCAATGCCAATCAAATCTCTCGACCCCATCACTCATCGACGAAAGACACATCCCCTTGTGATGCATCAGAGGACGTGCACTTGTATGCGGTATCCACAGGCGCAATCGATCACGACGATACCGGCAAGTGGATTCCTTCGGGCGAGAAGTGAAAAATAGAGGAACAACGAGGAAGGTGAGCTATATGGAGAGCGTGCGAGATGGAGACAAAAAGCCGGAGGGGGTTGCACGCGAAGGAGCAAAAATAGAAAGGGTTCGCGCCGTTAATTATCGCGGGCTTAGCGAGCCGAGGAGGAGGGGGAGGGTCTCCTCTCGGATATACACTTGACGCCGAGAGACACTTTTTGCCCCCGGGGAACGGGACTGCGTTGCTGTACTTGCTGGTGTTGGACGGGCGTTTTGCTCGGGATGGATTGCCGGAGTCTTTGCGTTTTTTCCTCAGCTGGTTTTTTTTAGGGGGAGGGAGGGGTTCCCTATTCGAATGGTTAATTACAAACGCCACCCGACCATCTCACCGTACTCGTGTTGAATTCGCTAATGAACCGAATATACGTATGACGGTGAATAACCGCGTGCAAGATATTCGTTGCACCGAATCGTACGAGCTTTCAAAGGGAAAGAAAATTCGGGATTTTATGTCGCTGCCCCTCTGTCTTTATCGAACCAAAGTACACACACGCATTTGTTTTTTTTTTTCTGTCAAACAAATAAGATTTTTTATTGGACATTACATACTGTTGCAAGTAATATACGTCAATACCAATTTCGTCACTCATGTATAAATATGGCATCTGAAATCTATCACCGTACCATCCCTCGCCATACCCATACCCAAGCTTTCCATATATTCAACGGACAAGCAGGAAACTCATTACCGTTGCGACATAAGCGAGATGAGTTCCCAATCAATACCACGGCTAAGGTGTCAAAGGCATACAGAGCACGTCACTATAGCCTTACGGATGAACCAAGACGAACCCTCGGGATGAAACACACGTGTCTGGTCCAGACAATATTTTCTATCTCTTTGTAGCAACCCCTACGATTTGGAGGTATTGAAAATAGGACAGATAACTAAAATATCATCGCTATAGGGTGAGATATACAAAAACATAGAAATGCAGAAAAGAATATAATAATTATGAAGCGAAAGATACAACCATCGAGACAAATGTATAGAAGCAACTACTTATATGGAGGTTCGACTGGTCAGAAATATAGAACAGAGAGCACGAAATGCCAGAGATTTAGGAACTAATGCACCGTAAAAAGGACTGAAATGCAGAGACAAAGGAAGACAAAAGCCAAGGTGTAAACTAGTTAAATACATTGATGTAATAAATTGTAGTCATTGTTACGGTTCACAAAAATTGTCATCCCATCATCCGCAAGTTTTGTTTGAATTACTCTTATGTGATCGCCAATAACCAATCTACGTTACGAATAAAAGGCTTCATTAGAAATTACCCTCCCTTTAAAGAGAAGACATTCCCTTTCAATTCTCTATACCAGAACGTACAAGCAACAAACCATCCCCATTTGGTTTCAACCACGAGCTCGTCCCAAAGGTACTTCAGAAAAAAAAATCTTCCAACTTGGATTCATCCCTACAACAGCACGCCATATGAATACCAGATGGACCTCGTCTTCCACACATATCAGCACGTCGACGTACAGTGCGTTACGTCCATTAGGAGGCACCCTCTCCCCTCATTACCTGAACGCGGACGAGCCATACAGTGTCGCACCACTCGCCTCCTGATACAACGCGACGCATCCACCCCCAGCATGAATAAATCAGCTGCCTTATTGAATATTACGACCAGAGAGCAAGAGAACTATACCTTGGAACCTCGAGCTGCCCACGTGGGCAACCCTCCCCCTCCCCTCCCCACTCTCTGTTCCACGTGCACGTGCAATATCGTTGCTTCGAATCGTATCTCTCATTCTTGATGGCTGAAGGATAGGAATTAGCGTCATTACACCAGTCGAGCCCTGCTACAATCCGGCTGTGCGGTTACGTGCAGACGGACGTGTTGTAAAGGGTCAGCGGGGGGGGCGAGGGAATTTCGGATCGCGAGAGGGAGAGAATCCGATGATTTTCGGGGCTTGCATTATTCATGAGGAAGGGGATATGCGATGGACAGACAGGGGAGTTTTAGAATGTTGTTGATGGTTGTTCATATCATGTACAGAACGCTTGAGCCTCTTTTTTTTTCTTTTTTTTTTTATTCATTCGATTGTAACGACTGGAAGATTGGCGGGTTGTGCCACTGATTTGTTTGGGCTTTTGAGCTCGTGTATATGGGTATAATCAAGCATAAACCGAGTTTTTGGTTGGCATTGTCCAGAATGCGTGACGAAGAGACAAAAAAAATTAAAAAAAAAGAAAGAAAGAAAAAATTCTAGTTGAATAAACCGAATGGAGCCAATTGTGTTTCAAGGGCATTTGACAGAGAGGCGAGATCAATAGCCGAGCGGGAGGGGGTGGTGAAGAGGCATTACGCTGATGGCGAAGAGCACATTTACGTATTGTTCGAGTGCGTCGAGAGCGCCTCGGAGGCTCGCACAAAAGATCGAGTGGCTCCATCGCTGCTTTTATCCCTCTGTGTATGTGCGAGTGTGTGTACGTGAACGACAGAGAATTAATGAACGTCCTCGAGCAAAGGACCTTTGTAAGATGTAATTTTTTTTCTTATATTTTTTTTTTTTTTTTTACCCTTACCCGACATTAAATTTATCTCCGCAGTGCTGCTGGAAATCCTTGTGTTTGAAGTACCGCTGGTTGAGTTTCAAAGGCTCGTGGTTATTGCTTCGTCGCGAGGCAAGTATTTTGTTGGAATTTCATATTCCGTTAAATTAAAACAATTCAGAGTACATAGCGGATTAATTGAACGAACAAAAATGACCTCACGGGTATCTCTTTTGTACGTCCCTTGATTTGGTAAAAAAATTTAAAGTTGAGAGAAAAAGATCATTTCCTTGGATCGTATGTTTTATAATGATAATACAAACATGTCCGTGACATGATAGATATCAGTCACCACTGGAGACATTTATTAAACATTGGTACGACAAAAAACACGATGACGTTCAACTACAAAGCTCGAAAAACAGAGCGCGGAGTGGCGCGTGAACAAGAACTCGTGGCATTAATCTTATAATGTTGTGAAGTAGATGCAACAAGAATAACGTCATTACACCGTATTATACGCGGAAAAACACGCGCATGTATATACATGAACGCAGACGCGCTTGTTTAACCCACCTCCTCTCGAGGCAAGGGTAATTACTCACTTCAACGAAACGCGTCCTCGCTCGGGTGTACCTACCAACGAACACGTGCAAAAACGTGTAACATGACGTAAAACACAGCTCACGGTGTGGATACGTGTTCCGACAAGAGTATCCATCAATGAATGTGTTATCATAACTTTCTTTTTCTTTTTTTCCATATATTTATTACCAGTCATTTTGAACGTACAAAAATGTTACCAAGCCAAGTAATACAACCAGTTCCGATTCTGGCAGGGATAAGCTAGAGCAATGACTGCGTAAAGGAATCGATTTGCGTGACGAGCACTTGGATTTTTATGGTCCCACGGGCACTTGAGCATTACCTCCTGTATTAATTAACAGGTGTTAACATTTTCCCGGACACTCTTAGCCCCGATTTCTCTTCTACGCCTCGATGGTTGAAATTTAAGTGATTTCCACCCCAATATTTTCACCATTGGCCTGACAACTGAGCAATCGTGTGTAATTTGATAGCGTAAGATTCTCCCGTTTGGATCATCATTAACGACTCATTGTCCCTTTCATGCTTGTCAAGCGTGAAAAAAGCATCAGCGCAGCGAGTAGTACAAAAGCACACAGAAGCAAAAAGTAAAACGGGCAAGATGAGTTAAAGCGAGTGTATAATATATGTATACGTGTCCTACCACTACTGTACAGGAGAAAGAGCTTCCCTCGCACGTTTTGGGGTGTATTATACGGGCTCGTCCAACAGCGTTAAATAAATAACCGACGCGGGAGCCTGGGATGGTTTACGGGCGCGTCTTAACGAGGATGCAGTTTTGGCGGCCTGGTGCGCCCAAAGCAGCTGAGCATCGGCTACGTAGCGGAGGAAGAGGAAGTTTGCGCGCGAAGGGTGCTGGGGAGCTGCCGTGTAACGGATATTACAATTCGGGTGAGAAGGTTTTCGGGAGTGCGTGTATGTATAATACACCCGCGTCCGTTGTTTGGCGCTTGCCTGTCATAGAGGAGTTTTGGCTTTGGGCGTGCAAAAGAGATCTTTTATTTCGAAGCGAAGCTGGGCTTTTTGGAGAAGTGTCTGTTTGTCTGTCCGTTGCGCCCACGTTTGTTTCTTTGGTGTGTGTGCTTTGGCCCAAGAAACAATGGCTCTTTCGAAGTAGCCGAGAGGACCAGATGCTGATTTAACAATTCAATAACAATTTCAGATACTTGGAATATAACTTTTTTTGCTTAGTACAAAGAATAAATCACAAAATTTAATTACGTTGGTTGAAACAGTAGTTTGAACAATTATAATTAACAAAACAAATCGGTCATAATAACGATTGTTATTCGAAATAAAAATTCCATAGTTTTTTTTACTCGTGCAACAACAGATTTCTTTTTTAAATAGATTTTATATTTTTTTATTTTTTTTTATTTTATTTACCTTTAAAATTTGATGGAACACACATGATGCATTAAAGTCTATGATCTTACATTAGAAAATAACTGGGTAGAAAATGTAAAATAAAAGTAAACGTCAACGACGATTTCGATGCAAGTTGAATCGTCTGTAATGTTTTTTCGTGGAAAGATCGTTAACAAAGATTTTGTTTTTTTTATTGCCTAAATGGTATCAAAAAGAGAGCTGAAAACGAAAAAAAAAAAAAAAATGGCACATTTCCAGGGGATTTGAAACAATCGCAGATAGATAGGAGGGACGGATAAGAGCCTTTTTTCCGCGTGCGGTCATCCGATGGAGCTTGACCGATTTTTCAAATCGACACATTTACCAAAAAAGATGTAAAATTTTTGACAATGGATTTATGCGAGCGTACGTGTAGCTCCTCTTAATCTCACCCAACTTTTTTTTCGTGCTTTAGTTTTGGGATATTTTTCACTGCCTCCCCCTTCCCTCTTTTATCCATTTCCCAAACGACTGTTTGATTGTTTTTTTTCTCCCTCCCAAGTTTGCATATCACCGAATGATCGCCATCGATTTTCTGTGCACGAGCTAAAAAAGCAGAAGCCCTAGTTGGACCTACCCGATCTTTCAGCTCTAAATGTAAAAAAGTCAAGATTAACTAATTTTCACTTTATAATCTCATTTACTTTATTATCGAATTTAAGGGTTTCGTTACATTTTATAATAAATACATTATGAATTTAATAAATTCCTAAATGGATGGATACGTCAGAAATAAATGAATCGAGTTAAGTAGCAAAATAGCTTGACGTTGGAAAATTATGAAATAAGCGTCGTTATGTATAACAAAAAATAAAATAATCAATATATTAACTAATGTGATGAAAAAAAATTAATTATCAAATTGCTGAGTAAAC
This sequence comes from Copidosoma floridanum, assembly GCF_000648655.2. The sequence goes on along the minus strand of NW_019379470.1, from coordinate 363,285 downwards.
TGGAATAACAAGTAAACAAAAATGCATATAACTGTTAAAACATATACAGTATGCAAACTTTTGTATTAATTGTGTAAAATACAATACACTTACGATACGATTTCAACATTCAGGAGACAATATCCAAAAGGTATTTTTTTAAAGGCAACAATAAACTCAATGAAAAAATTTTACGGCCGAGACAGATGCATTCCTTCGCTTCGTTCAGACATTGACAAAATGTTTTGTTCTTACAATTCAATGTTCATCGCGTTTCGAATGAATAAATCTCCTCGAACAATAGTTTCTATTTTTCAATCCTATTTCATTTCTGTAGTCCTTTCATTTACAGTTCTATAAAATCGAAAGAGCCTGTCTGACCTACGTCTGTCAACTTACGCCGATACGAATAGTCAACGCACCGATTGGAAATATAAAAAAATAGATTGAAAAATGGTTTTAAAATTGAAGTTTTGCAAAAAGTTGTGTTTTTTTTATTCCTGAAACTTTTGCTATGAATGCTTAGTCGTAGAAATACTATTTCCGTCCATCGATGTTTAAACTGAGTTTTTTTTTTTTGTTTTTTTTGCTACTTTTAGTCATTTATCCAATAGTTGTACCCAGATAAAAATAAGATAGTTTTTTTGTAAGATTCTTCTGTGAAACATCAATTTTACAAAAATACAGAAAAAAAGGCTCATTGTCTTTGGATCCCACAAGTGAAAGTGCAGGGAACTAATTGCAAGCCACAACGTTATCGTACGAAGGCAAAGTTATCTCGCAAGTTTAAGCTCCATCATAATACAGTTAGTCCGAAAACTCAATTACGCGCACGCAGAATTAATTTTACGCGTAATCTCAAGTACTGAAACTCTTACACTCGTATTAGGGTAAAAAAAAATTTATTTTTTTTTTTCACACTCGAAGTGGACAATTCGAACAGTGGTTTTTACTAAGACATTGCTAAAGAAAAAAATATCCCAGAGTAGAAAAATCGGGAAAGAGGCGAGAAAATTGAATATCAAGCGGGATAGATGGACAATATGTACGCCAAGTCGTTTGTTAGCACAACATGCGCGTCGATAAATAACTATTGTGACACATTGGATGAATCGAAAGGTCTCACCTATACCTCCAACTCGATGGGGCATGAAACCGCAAAGCAACGTAACAAAAACATATATGTCCGTTCCTACGAAAAAACGTACGAATTAGAGTACACCTAAAAAAAAGGAAAAAAGTGAGGAGACACACAGGCAGTGGAGTGGTGAGGGGAAAAAAATAGGGGTCGTCGGGAAAAAGGAGGCTGCCGCTATTGCTGCCAGGAGGCAAAAGAAAAGCATATAGGCACACGTACGAGCAAGCGAAAATTCAGGGAGAAAAAGATGCCGGGGAAAGGGAAGACCCGACCCGAATACGTCTACCTCGGGGCTGCACAATCCAACCGAACATCTCGGGGGTGTAGGCGAACCCGCACCAGTCGGGGGACAACCCCATCTTTCTACACTCCTCCGCAGTCCCCTTAGCTGCGCGTATAACTGTATACGTATGCCTGCTTCCTCGACTTTTGCTGCTCTGCGACACGACACACCATGTGCCTGCATGTATTATGTTATGACTACGCGCCGACGTATCTTCGTAAATTCCGATGGTATATTATGCACGTCCCGAATGGATTCGCAACGACAGCTTCCATTTTTAGCTCGTGCCTGCACCACCTACTTTTCTGAAAAACCCACCACTTTTCGGGGCACTGGAATTGATAACCCGATTTTTATTCGCGAAAAACTCTCGACGCGGTAATCGTCGTCGACGAGAAAATTAAGCCTCCAAACGAGGACTCGAGAAGTCCGAGACAAAAGACACGAAATGTAAAAGAGCAAAATAAATAAAAAAAACAGCCGCGTACCTCCTTCGAGGACTCCTTGGGGTCGAGCGGTGATTGCGGCCAACAATGAGGCCTATTCGAGCACTACGACTCGCTACCCTTTTGCACGATGAACCGAGGAAACGGGGTGCCTCGTGAGGGGCTAATGCCGTTATGATCGCCGTCCGAAGATCACGAGAGAGCCTCGTCCCTATCGAGCATCTACATTGGCAGAGTCAGCTAACGACGGCGCCGGACGCCCTTCGATATCGGACCGACGATCGGCGGAGCGCTGCATCAGCACCGCCGAGATCTTGATTCGGTCCACTTTTTTTTTTTTTTATTCGTAAAGTGGTGTCCTTCTCGTGTTTCTATTATTTTGCTTTAATTCGAATCGGAAGTGGGGGAGGAATGGCAAAAAAAAAAAAAAGGTTTCCAACTCTCCGTCTGCACTGGCTTTTCGATGAAATTTTAAGTTATATGGGGCGCCCGTGTGTATTTATTCAGTCCTGTCCACGGCCGAAATTTACTTCTCTCCCCGTCGCGTGTACGTGACTTCGTTTCCCCGAGCCATTTTCTTTGGATTAAGCTTGAAAAATTCCCTGTGTTTTCTTTCGGGGCTATTGTGTGCAGTGTGCGTGTGCTGTTGGATTGAGAAAGTTCCTTTTTACGTTGCATTCGGTATGTACATTCCGGACATTGTACCTGTAGGTTCTGTTGATGTTTTAGTAAAGCGAGAAGCAGCCTTTGGTTTATTTGCCAACGGGGATATCTTTGCAGGCTATTTACTCTGTTTTCGTTACGAATTGTTTGATTTTAGTTTCATACATTTCCTCTTTTTTTTTTTTTTTTTTTTTTTTTTGTTCTGAGATGAGCTGAAACGAAAATTTGACACAACCGAATTGTAGGTTTGTTTGAAGCTTTTATTTATTCACTCGATGCCCAACTAGTATATATTTTTGGATCAAGTTTTTTGTCTATGTTGACGTGCAAAACATTCACTCACTTGATTGATTGTTTTTTTAAATTTATTAATAATTTTTTATTTAACTTTGTCAGATTATTCATATTAACATTATCAATTGTCTTTTATTGACTATCACGTGTTTATCATTATTAATCACAAACTTACTACAATTTGTCATTAATTAATCATTTATTATTTTGTACTACTTGAAGTGACCATTTACTTACTCGTATGTGGTTAGTGTCGCATGTGTCGTCGCAGATTGGCATCATAAGCTTCAAAATTACTTCATGAATAAATTATGGCTAATTGTCACCTTATATATAAAATCTTGCAATAGCCATTTACAAGATCTATGATTTCTTGTTATTTCATACCAGGACAAATCATTAACTGATTACTGCTTATCATGTAAATATAGTCCCTGGATCGAGATTCAAGCTCTAGGATATTTTCCTACTAACTCATCTATGTAAAGGTTTTTTCATGAAAAAATTATTTTACTATTTTTAAAATACAATGGCTCACTCAAAGTAATTATTTTATCATCCTTTTAACTCTTTTACGCCATTTTAATCATAAAAAACTCATACACGCGAATCCATCAACATGTCCGAATTTCGCCACCAGAAAATTTAATTTCGTTCTGATTTTCCAAGTTCAAAAGTCATTCAATAGCCCCCCTAACAATTTTAATTTCACGCCTTTGGACATTTACACTCCGTCGCGAGCATTAAAACCATCACAAACAATAAATTCAACAAAGCCGGCACAAGCATCACCGTGGAGAAAAAAATATTTTCATAAAAAATTTTGTTTTATTTATGCCCATATTTTTGTCGTCGTCCCACCCACCTCCCCCTTCTCCTCCCTGGACCCCCTGAACCTGTCAGGCGTATATTCCCTCTTTCTGGCAGTAACGCACTTTATTGGCGCTGTCACACAAAAGTTGCTCGAGCGCACACCCGTCCGGCCACCCGTTATTTTTCCTGGTTATCTTTTTATTTATTCGATTCGCGTGCACTACCATACCCTCCCCTGCGTTGACGTAAGCGCTTGATTTTTGTTTCTGGTTTTGCTCTGTTTCATTTTTTTTTTTTTTTTTTTCCTACCCTATGCTAAGAGCTTTTGGAACAAATGACGGGGGTCATCGCGCGAAACGGCTCATTGGACGCTACTGTTGCGGGACGAGGGATAGTAACGATGCCAACGTGGTTGTTTTACTACTAGTCAAGAATTTTCAGCAATTTCTTTGGATGCTCAAAAAATTAGGTAAAAAGAATCCCATTTGTGACGGATTTGACGCTTCACAAATACTTATAATCTCGCAAGTATGGGAAAAACACTGGATCGCAAATTATTTTCACTTCGCAAGTTTTTTCAGGAGAATCGTCGGGAGTTGTGAAACAAAAAAAATAGCAGAAATCATCATCGTGAACTATGCGACTTGAGCTTATTTCTTTTTTCCTCCAATTCGCCGCGCTTGTTATCAAGAGCCAAGCATATGGCGCGATCGATAACGAACTCGAGTGGAGGACGAGGCTGTTCCACGGGGGATCAAATTCGCATAACAAACGGACACTAGTGTGAGTGTGTTTTGTAATACAAGCGAGCATCGATTAATTGATTATTACCAGACAATCGGAGGCTGATTCGCACGCATGGACGCGATCACTCGGGCAAGACAAGCGATGCGCTCCGATGAAGCAGATGGGTTGGACATTTGCGTTGATTATACGCCTGTTTCGGTAAAACAAAGGGAAAGGATGGCCTTTTTAAAACGTATTTGTTCGACTATGTTAAAAGAGAACTTATGTCTGACCAAACGTTTACCTAAACTACTGAAAATTATCGCTGTAGTTGAGACGACCGTTTGTGCGGTAATGCATTGTTTACACACTCTCTGTGTGTGAGGTGTTGTTATTAAATATTAAAATTTTCCCATAAAGAGTCGGAGGTAGTTTCTTTGGCTAGAGAAATTTTTCCTCTCGCTTCATAGGTGGGTCATGGACAATAATAAAAAAAATGGAGTGGCTGACCAAACGTTTACCTGAACTACTGAAAATCATTACTACAGTTGTGGTGATCGTTCATTTAGTAATGTATCGGTTACACTCTTTATGTAAGGTGTTGTTATTGAAATGTGTGACCACAATATCGATTTGAATTTGCCTATTAAGAGTCGGAGGTAGTTCCTTTGGCTAGAGAAATTTTTTTCTCTCGCTTCATAGATGGGTCATGGATAGGAATAATAAAAATGAAGTGTATGATAAAAGGTTTATCTATACTACTTAAACTTGCTGATTACGTGTTAATCGTTCATCAAATAAAAACTTTGTTGAAAAATATGTAAATAAAAAATAATTTAAAGTTTTTATATCCACAAAATATCTGTTATTAAACAGAATTTTTTCATATAACGAGCTTTTAATTTAAAACCTTACCAACAAAGTGAGATAAAAGTCGTGTTCGCAGAACAAAAACTGTTGTCTGAAAAAAAAAAAAAAAAAAAAAAAAAAACTAATAATCTCTGTTCATCCATTCAATCACGAGCAATTTAGTCGACTGATTTTCATAAATCTCTCCCCCTCCCCCTCCTCCGACTCACGATAAACTAAATAAGACGAGAATTTAAAATTAAATTAATAGATCTACCTGCCTGGCCCAGGTCTCGTCTAAAGTACAGAGACCCGGGAGAATTCAATTTAAACGATACCTGAGCCACACGCACTTGCTCGCTGTTGCCTGCCAATTAAAGCCTGGGTGGTGACAGAACGAAGGCAAAAAAGGCCAGCAGCACGTACGGGTGAATTTTTCATTATTTATGCTTGAAGGGTATTACTTACTCTACATGGGAATTGGTTGATGAATTTTCAATGTCTCTTGTATACGATTTAAATATGGAATTTTGCTTGATATTGAAGAAGCAGACCTTTAAAAATAACGCTAACGTTAAATGAGATTTTTTTTGTTTGTATACATATAAAATCAAACTAAATAAAGAATGCAACAAAAAAATTAAATTATTTTGAGAAATAAATAGCTATTCAATAAAATCTTAACCCAAGGCTCCACAGCACCATCATAAAGTCCTTCCGATTGAAAATCTCACTGTTTGTTGCTCGTTGCACACGTGTGACTTTGTTTTTGCATCGTTTGCACATTCAACAAACCAACAGTGACCTGGCCTCGACCTGTCAAATAAAAAACATGTCGACAAGCGTGTCAGACGCACTATACGGAATGTCAAAAAATCGAAAAACACGAATCCTCGACGCACACCTCGCACACATGAACGATACACGAAACAACGTATCCGTGATACTCGAACGGAAACAGCCTCCCGCGCTAGTAAATTTTTGAAAGTGCCGTAGCACTCGCGTTGAATAAAACTATTGAGCGGCGCGTCAACAACGAGAGAACGAACCAACGGTTAAAAAAAAAAAAAAAAAAAAAAAAACAGAGGTGGAGAAAAATCATTTCTGAAGTTCCCAACCGAGCGCCGGAATCAGTCGACAGATTAAATGAAGCGAGCGACGCCCGATTTTTCGGATGGACGCGCGTTGCTTTCGCTCTGGAATAGCAAAGACGAGTGGCACGACTTGGTGAACGTGAAATAAAAAATACGAACGAGATTGGGACGATTTCCATAATACGTTGCGATGTAACTCGGATATCCGTTGGTGTGTCGAGTGAAATTAATTTTTACGACGAAATTGAGATCCACTGTCGCACGATTTTACGACTCTGTACGATTAAGAGGCTGTGTTTTGTTGGAAATGAAAATGTGCTCATCGCCGCTTGTTGAGACAATTGATTTTACGCGCGACTATACACTTTTTATTTTGGACCAACGCTGACATTCTCACTAAGTTGGAATGGTACGAGTTTATTTTTTTTTCCCCTCCAATTTTCAACGTAATTCGCTAGGACAGCCGTAGGAAATAAAAACCACGAAAGAAACTCATCAAACTTGAAAAAAACATTTGGTCGAGTCGAACAATTTTTCCGTGACCAATTCGTCGTTAAAAGTTTTTATTCGCCAAAAAAAAAAAAACGCGAATAAAAATAAAAAAAAAAAAAACCAAAGCGAATGAAATAACAGAGGAATCGGGCAGAGAGCGATTGACAAGCGAAAAGCACACATGTCCGAAAAAAAAAAAAAAATATATATCATTAAAAGGGAGGATGTGAGCGAGCGGAAGGTAAACGGAACAAAAACTACGAAACGAAGGGCCCAGAGGGGGATGAAGGGATTCCGGGTCTCGGAGTGTGTGAATATTTGCACGGGGCTTACAGCAGAACTGACAATTTTGCGGGGGTACGTTCGACGGGATCTATCCGGTTACGTATGCATATATGCATGTGTGCATGCATTACGTCGTTTAACGATTGCTGGCACGTGATTTCGTCCGTCCGTCCGTGGTGTTATGTACAATTCCGGTCTCGCGTGCCGTGACTTTTCCTTCAATTTCGACTCGTGCTCGTCGATTGTTTTTTAATTCTCTTCTGCTCCTCCTCTTACGCGGTTCCTCAGACTCGTCCCATTCGTTCGAATTGAGCACTCGTTTTTTGATTTTGTCAACTCAAAGTTTCATCGTTTGATTGATTTATTGATTAATACAGGGATATCGTGATCGGAAAATCGGCGTTTTTAGTAAATGCATATATAATTATAAAATAACGACTCTATACAACAATTGTGAGTGTGACAACTGATCCATACAGATTTAAATTTTTTTTATCAAGGCTTATGTTCTCTAAGATTTTTATTTAACTGAAAATAATATTGAAGCTTCAGGTTATGATTTCTTAGGTCGTAAGATGCAACCCTTAGTCTGATGTACAGTTGATGGAAAAATAAAAACTGTTACATTAATTAATCTCAAACAACGAAATGTTTATCGAATTATTTTTGGTAAAAACATTGTTAACCTGCATTCGAATTGAAAAGTTTTATACCTCACTTCTATGTTGGCCAATTCAATGTTCTATGTTCACTTTATCAATATAATTAAACTGTACCACCCACGGATAAACTAAATTACCAAATTTTCAGGTGGTGTGTATATAAAGGCACCCCCAATGTACAAAAAATTCAAGAAAAATCATCAAGACGACTTTCGTGAGGAATTTCAGCCGTGCGCTTTTCGATTCATCAAGAGATAATTATAATTAGAGGACATCTTTTTTTTTTCCTGGAATGTTCAGCTCTCGAAAAGGTATTTCGAGCGCGTGCATAGCTCGTACACCTCGTACATTGGCAAAGCCGAAGCAAGAAATATTGAGAAATTCCGAGCGCGACGGGCGCACGTGCAAAGGATATTTCAGCTGGATCTGCGAATGTATGTACGAGATAATGATAATTTATGGGTGCGTGCAAGTCCCAGTGCGTGTTGAGGAAGCGGAGCTGAGAAACAGTTGGATTGAATCGTTCTGGAGCTTGAAATTGCGCATTTATTAAAATGAAATTACAGTAGTAAATCGTTGAAGGTATCCGGCTTTGGTTTAAACGTTAACTACGCCAAACCAACGAATTTCAGAAAAGTTGTTTGGAGGCCTTTTCATGGCTAAAATTTTATTAAAATACCTACAAACCTACAATACAATTTCAATTTATTGCATTCATTGTGTACCATTTTGTTTGTCAGGCTTATGCTCTATAATTCTGAACTAGTGAAGCTACCAATTGACAGTAAATATTTAGAGACAATGATTATTAAATGCTGACGCAGATGTTCAAATGTTTATTATTTTAAAAAGTTAACAATGATGATGTACACATTTACGCAAGTTTTTTAAGTTGCAAAGTAATATGGAAAAACTGTGTTTGTAGCAAGACTATTTTTTTTATTACACCCTACTATATTTAACATTTGTACATATATAAAATTTAGTCAGTAACATTTATCTTTAAAAAGTTTTGAAATACCTTCAAAGCCCGTCTAAGAGATTGTCACGCAAAATTGTTTTACATTTTATATATGGACCTATTCTGAATTTCGAGGTTACTAAGTCTTAAACTCAGGATACAGGATTTCAAAATTTCGAAGTACAAACAAGAAAAAGTATTATCAAAGCAGATTCACTAATTCCAGGTCACAGGTACTTTGATTTAGAAACAAACGCTCAGAAAAATGCTTAGACATTGAAATTCAGCAACAGGGATATACAAACTACATAATTTTACAAGTAATCATGATAATGGTCAACCAGTGTAAATCAAAATTTTTACCATTTGAGCTCAAAAATTGAAGAAAAAAAAAAGAAAAAGAAAAGAAAAGAAAAAAAAGCATTAAAAAAAGTTGTGGGTATGGTAAGGTGTGCTTATTTATCGCTACATAATTTAGTTTTGTACTAGTTGATAACCACATATATTCTATCGAAGCCAAACATCGCTATAGTTGATAAATATGCATGTCACTAGTTAATATGGCACAAATTAAACAAAGCCTAACACTCTGAGGGGGGAGGGGGTGTAGAGCTCTAAGGGGGCCCAAGATAGCACAAAACATTCATGACGAAATTCTATTGTTTGCTTTGATCCGAGCGGAATTCCCCAGCAGTTTAAGTAGTTTCCGAGTTCCAAAGATTCTTGTATTTCATTCGCGTGACCCGCTCCGTCTAGTAGCCCCGTGCCAACCAATTTATTCCAACTCCACCCTTTGACCTTTTCTTTCGTTAAATTATCCTCGGCCTTGTTACTCTTTACTTATGTACCGTAAGGTGGTGCAGTTTTTTGTTTGAATCAAGCAACGCTGCCACCACTCATCGATCGACATTTCTGTGATTAATAATGAAACGCCCAAAAATGTGGTTTATTAGGCACATAGGACTTTTCCCCCTTGTTAAAATTACTTAAAGCATGTAAGGGTTGCATTACCATTCACCTACAAAAGCTCCTATTCCCGTTTTACAGCTCGACTTTCATTTTTTATCCTCCAGCAAAAGTAGTGTGCGTGGCATCAATTATCGATGGTACGAGGCGTCCCGCGAAAATCTCGACAAGTCGTTAACAGAGGTATAAATAACATCCCTGTCTGGGCAAACGAGGAGGGCTCGATTTATTTCCGCCGATCTCGTTTTTATATCCCAGTCGCGCGATCCTCGTCTCGAGTAATTTTCGCTCCGGTCTCGAGTAGACTATTTCCGCTTGCCTCGGGGGTTACGGGTCCTACTGCGCCGTACTTTTGCCCGGAGAGCTCGACAATCGGGACCAACTGACGTGGCTCTGCGGTTCCTTTTCAAAGCCCAGAGTGAGCTTATTTCACGAGGATTGATTTTACGTACAGTCTGCTTACATGTCCACCGAACAAACGAGGTCGCGAGAGATGCGTCACTTTTTTTTTTTTTTTTTTTTTTTTTCAGCATTTAATGTGGGTTCGCTTGCCACGGGGTTGCGTTCTTAGTCCCGTCATTTGCACGTTTTGATATCGATTTTGGAATTTTTCGTTTCGTATTGAGGAAAAAAAGGAGGAAAATTAACCGTAAGCACATTATTTACACAAGTTGAAGATTTATTACCCTATTTTCGTCATACAAAAATTATAATACATTATATACAGCATATGAAATAGCTCGAGTGACTAATTATTTCGATGATGCATTCCTTAAAATATATCAGTACCATCACAGCTTTGGTTTGGAATATCGTTTTTTTTTTTTTTTNTATTCGATTCGCGTGCACTACCATACCCTCCCCTGCGTTGACGTAAGCGCTTGATTTTTGTTTCTGGTTTTGCTCTGTTTCATTTTTTTTTTTTTTTTTTTCTTTTTTCTTTTTTTTTTCTTTTTTCTTTTTTCTTTTTTTTTTCTTTTTTTGCATTGCTATTTCAGATCTTGAAAAAAATAACCTAGTATGTTTACAACACTGTACAAACTACCATAAATACTAAGCGCTATGAATTTGAAATCGAGGAGTGAGCAATTGTAATACCAAGATGCGCTTACAAAATAAACGAAATCATCAGAACTTAAGTTATAGTATGACTCGATGCGATAAGAAAGTTATGTACTTTCGAAGGCAATAATTTTAAGTTACCCCGGCGTATAGAAAGAAAATTTTAAAAAAAAACCTTTTTTTGAATTAAAGCTATAAGTTTTTTTAGGAACCATCGGATTCCAATGTACAGTCACAGCCGTTTGGAATGCGTACCATTGTTAACGAAATTTTCTTAGTTATCTCGTTGTAGGTTTCCAAACCAATTTTTTCTATTTTCATTTTACATATGTAGACTTTGCTTAACGGAGTATTTCCATCCTTGCAATATTTTTCAGCTCTGAAATTCGGAAAAAAAAAAAATGTAATGGTAGTACAGAAAATTTTATTTTTATTCCTCGACCGTATTATTGGACGACTTACATGCATTCGGTGATTTTTATCGGATGTGAAGGTATGTTAACCAAGAGAACTCGTTGGTTTCGGTCGTTCAGTGCTTCTTGGGGAAACGTTTCCTTAATCTGAAATGACAAGAAATCAAGATGATCATTAATATTGCACGTGGAAATTAAAATAAAAAAATGTATTTTCTACTTTGATCAAAAAAATTCATCGCGCCGTGTTCAACGCGTTAGTACTCGAGCGGGAAATGCAGAGTATATCTCTTTGGAGATACATTCTGTGGTCTCTGAATTTTATATTTTTACAGTGCAACATCTATAGAGGTATATTCCACATTATCTAGTACTTGTCAAGAGAACATAGCCAAACATCAAGGCCGCGTAATTTAACGTACGGAAAGCCAAATTTGAATCGAGAAAAATTTCACCCAAAATCTCCAATATTCTAAAATAGCTCGTCTGCATGTCATGAATATAGGTGTGAATTTTTCTATTTTAATGTTTAATAAAAAAAAAAATAAATAAACGAAAATTTGAAAACTACTTTATAAAAATGAGAGCTCGCACAAGATCTATCCGCTGTGCCACGAGCTTTTCTACTATTAATTGTTTTTTCAATTTAGAATATGAAATAATTTTGCATTTAAAATTTTCCAGAGCAAGCTTTTAAAGGATGGCTCTTAGTTATTCGCCTTAAAAACAATCGAAACAACAATAACCAAACAACTCACCCGATCTTCACAATTTTTTGATTTTTTTTCACTTTTTTGACCTTTTTTGAGGTGACTTCTATAATTTTTAGAAATAGGCCGGTTCAATTTATCCTCGGTCGAATCAACCATTGATCTACTCATTACTTGAGGTCTGACTTCCGCCACAGTGGGCTCAGAGTCTTCAATATCATCGGATGAAAAGCTGAACTGAAAAGAACAGTTCTCGTTAATACACCTCAGGTCTTGAGCTTCGATTACACTTCACCATCGTAATCGGTATCCATTAAAAAAAATGTATTTGCTTTTTCCAGGTATTAAAGTTTATGAATATTTTTTGCAAATTTAAGTTGAATCGACAAAACGTAAGCATTTGGTGGAAAATGTTGTTCAAGAATCAAAATTTAATTTTTCAACTCGACAGGTGCATCATTTTGTGAGCGAACGATTGTTACCGCTGTCGATCAAAGTCAATATTCTGAAATACTGGACTAGATAATATGTAATGTACTCACGTCATCATCTTCATCTCTTTCTTCTTCTATTTCTGTCCCTATTTCTTCGGGCTGGTCCTCTTTTTGTTGAGAATCTTCCACAGAATCACCGAATTTGTCGTTTCGTGCATATTCCCTCACGATTTCCGTTCTCTGTTCAGTGCTACTGCTCGGGATCGACACGGCAGTTACCTTGGTTCCGAACTCCTTGTCAAAAGCTTGTTGGATCACAGCCGTGGGATAGTTGGGGTAGTTATCGCACGTTATTTTACCGCAAGAGGTTGGAAATATTTCATCATTCGGAGACTCCTCGGAAGTATAATTGTGCGACTTTGCGCGATGTGCGGACGATGTCTTCTGCAATGACGATTGAAAATCGTTGAAAATTGCCATGAGAGATTTTATTGCATTGCCAAAAAAGAAGTACTCACGTCATCTCCAGTATCATCTATGTGATTGGAAAAGTGATGAGAATTGAGATGCCTCACAATTTTACTGAACAACTTTTCCAATGGAATCAGCGGTTTGTTCACGTATTGATTGGAATCGGTAGAGGAACTCCAAGATCTTTTTACCCTTTTTCCCAAAGATGCCGATTTCTCCGTTGGAAGAGCCAAACAAACCTGAAACCACGATCGTTTTATTTAAAAATCACCGGGTAACTCTGCACACTTATTATGTACGAGGAATAAACATTTTCAAAGGAAATTACTGGTACAATAACTTACGGCAAAAAGGCAAATCATCAGAAGCACGAAAACCCTTGAAAAAGCAAGAGGACACTCTCGAGTCATTTCAACAACTAATTCACAACGAATGACAAAGTACAAAGTACGATATTACACACAAAAGTTTCGCGTGCTTTGGTTAAACAACGGCAACGAAAAAGACCACACAATGTGTCGCTTTGAGCCCGAAACCCGTAAACCGTGGAGTCGACGCGTTGTTGACCTAACGAAGATTTGCTCTCGTCTAACGAGCTTACTGGACCATGGCTCACTTTTTATTTGAGTCCGTTATCAGTTATCATTCGGCCGGTGTCGACGTAACGCCGATGCGTGTGGACCGTGCGTATATGTACATATATACAACAGCCGCCGCGGTGCTTCACATGTACGGCGCTCTCGTGTACACATTCACGCACAGGCCCCCGCGTCTGTATCGCACACACGCATTTTAATTCAATTATTTTCCGCTCCCGGTAGGCCCTCGCGCGCTTTCCGATAATCACACATACTCCGTTTCTCTTTGTTCCTTTTGGCGCTGGGGCTACGGACCGGCCGGCCGAGAGAGACGGCGGTGGCTGTGGGTGACGTGAAAGTTGGTGCATCGAAATTCCTGATGACGTCAGTTTCGTAACGTCAAGCACGCGGACAAGATCTCAATGCAACTCAACAGAGTCATCCAGTATCTTTCTTTTTTTTTGTTTTTTCTACTCCACGCGTTGTTGGTGTTGTTGTTTGCCTCTCTGAGTCGTGGATGGAAACTTGTACACATTTTTACGTGGAAATTTATCACGTACATCACTTCGGGGCCCCGGCTAACGAGTCGAAATTTTCTGCTTACTCATTGGTTTCGTCACCGCACGACCGTGATGCACATATTCCACGCGTATTTCCATGGGATGAGTAGGTGAAATAATTACGTGTATGAACAGGTAAAACCAAGAAATGCTGGGACCTCAGGAGTCACCTTATCGGTCTGCGCTAAATGCAAAAAAAAAAATCTCTTGTCGCCCGATTGTGTTGAACCAGTGTATTTTGACACTATTGCTTGTAAAAATTTAGTTTTTAAATCAATCTTATAATTATGGAGTTAAGACATTTTGATGCATCCCTTTGGCATTAAAATAATGTTAAAGATATAGTATAGTAATGGTATTTTTAATTAGGCATTTGGCATGGGCATGGTATGAAGTGTAGTGTGTCATGTACACTTTACAGGAATAAAGTTTTAATTATATACTTCAAAGTCTTTTTATGTTTACAATTCGGTTGAAGTATTTAATTTGTACTTTTGTATCTAACAACTTATTTGTTTATTACTTGAATTATTTATTGTTACCCTATTGCTCCCATATACCCTTACGGCATATTTACAAGAAAAAAAAATTTTTTTTACTGTTTTTTTTGCTGGTCAACGAGTGAATCTTTAATCACCAAAATGTATTGTTTTTTTAAATATAATAACCAAGCCTTGTTTCTTATTACTATGTACTTACAGTTATCTCTGATAAGACAGTGTTTACCAGAAATGTTGCAAAGCAACAAAAAGTTTTAGTACAGTCTATCCCCTGTGTATTATTATAATGACAAATTGTAAGAAGATAAAAATTTCCCAATTGCACTGTTTTTACGTCGAGGTAGGCAACATATCTAATGGAATATTCATCAGTTAATGTTTTATTGAAAAACATGATTTTCGTAAATAGTTAATAAAACAATTAAATATAATTAAATCTTCAGATGGTGCTGTGTTCAATTGAAGTACAACTAACAAATAATTTTAATCGTCAGAAATTACTTTTTTTTGCAACTGTTTTGAATATTGTTTTCTTATTTTTTCACTTGCGTGGAAAAAGAATCAAAGTTATGAAAACAAAAAAATAATAATAATAATAGCATTTCTTTCAATCACATCTATTAGTCTCTTTTTACTTTCAATGCAAACCTACCCAAAATCCCTTTCATCTAAACTGTCGTCCAACGGAAAAAAAGGTATAAGTGACATTTTTGTCGAAAATGAGTACATCTACAAATTATATATAAAAATATCTTATACCGTGATTGAGTAATAATTCACTGAAAATTGGAAAAATTTTTAATAATTTTCGTTAGCAATCAAAAAAAAAAAAAGGGTAAGTAACACAAAACGTGGAAATCGCGCTAGACACACATCGTACATACACTTACCCTTTTTTTACGTTGTAAAATCGATGATCACCGCCTTTGATTCCAAATTAGAAAAAGGGTAAGCCTCATGGAATAAGCTGTATTTTTTCACGAGGAAATTGCGCCAAGTTAGAAGGGTAAGTACAGATTTTCATAGTTCCCATCGAAAAATCGTTTTTCTTTTGTGGGAAATAGAATAATTATATCATATTTATATAAAAAACAGTTTTTCCGCGGTCCAATACCCAAATAATCATTCATTTTTTAAGACTTAGTTTTCATCGATTTTCTCAGTTCATCATTTATGTCACTTATACCTTTTTTTCCGTTGGACGTCAGTAAAACATCAAAACTTCTACTCAAGTGCCAAAATACACGAGCTACTTGTTCGAAGATATTTACTCGTACACGACAGTTGAGACGACCAATTCTTCAATAACCATAGGAGAGAGAGAAATTAATGATTGAAGATACGCCTACCACATTTTTTTCTAGGCGCACAACCTCATCGCACAAATGCTTTCAGGACTTTCTAAAACAATAGCTCTCCATTTAAAAGATTCGGCAGTTGGAAGCTATAAATAACTTTCGGTTCTGTTATCAGCCACATCCTGCAATCCAGTGGCATTCCAGCATCCTCCCGAAATAACTCTCAGGTAGAGAAAAAAAAAAAAAAAAAAAAAAAAAAAAAAAAAAAAGCTTCCTCATTGCGACAATAAAAAATAGTCGAAATCAGGTTGGCCGATTCAGATCGGAGGAGGAAAAAGGTACACGCATGGGATTCCACGAAAGCAAAGTGCAGACGCACTTCCATGCAGATGATGCGCGCACGCGAGACTTTCACTTATCGTTAACGTCACTGGTGAAGGCCCGGTAACTTTTGGCGCTCATGTACAGAACCGGCCTCAGACTCCGGCTTCCTGTTTCTCTCTCCTCCGACACTCGAGAAAAGCCCCTTCCCCTCCCCCCGTCTCTGCTATGATGCGAATATTAACGCGCCATTTACGCACGTCGACGTGCCGTCCGCAATGCGCGAACGATAGCCAGTGCCAGTCCTCGTCCGGTTGTGCTTGTTGATAATGAGTCTGCGCAATAATCATCATTTCTACACGCAGTGCGGGTGATTAGCTCTCCCTTCCCTTTTTCTCTTGCAGAAAAAAAAAAAAAAAAAAAAAAAATTGTTTTAGTTTTCATTGTTACTTGTCCCAAGTATATACCTACTTATCACGAACGCACGTTTAACTGTTGGATAATGGATCAAGGTGTCTCTTGTACAGTTTTCAAGTGTTTGCTTAGAGTATAATTTTTACAATGGTTTTCTTTTTGTGTATTACTGTAAATCCAAGCGTGTTAAAGTACACCTTCTAAGTGTGTAGTTACAATTTTTATTTTTTATATAAAATACATTATTATGGCATGGATAATGATTATAAGGACAACTGTAAATCTATGATGCACTGGAGAGACTTTTGAACGAGAAAAATCAATGTAGGAAAGGTTTGGAGTGGAAAAACTTGTCTGTCAGATTCAGCACGCTTACAAACGTGTAAAATCTGTGACAGAAATATTTTACTCTCTACAGCCTTCTTATATCAGCGGTTGAAGAAAAAAAAAAAATTGTTTAGTTTTATGGAATAGATGAAGTAATTTACGAGGCTTCAATTTTATTTTTCTTAAAACGTTTATCAAGACTACTATACTATACAATTTTACAGTAACAAAAGAATTTGTTTATATTATATAATAGAAGATTTGTTTTATAAGTACAAATAAACCTTTTTGGCAGGGTGTCTCGACGTCAGTTACAAGTATGTATTTCCGTATACAATACATTGTTGTTGCGTATGCCAAAGAGATACGTAGGTCCTCTTATCAAGTGATTTCAATGCTCGAGTTCGGTTGTATTTAATTGTACACACGTGTCTTCAGAAATATTTCGTACGACCAGTACATAAGATACATGTGACGAAACCACTCAACCTTGACCTTTTTTTTTTTTTGTTGTTACACGTTACTTCGCTTTTTCCCAATCAACTCCATGGCGTGACAAACCATCGTACCCAGATCCCCCGAAATCAAGATTCCTCTAAACGTGATTCATGAAGATGACTGGTACATTTTTTTTCCAGTATTCATGGGAAAACATCAAAAGAATCACAAGTGTCGGATAATCCCGCAAACAAATAGGCTAGTTTGAACGTTTATGGATCATCAATATAACACCCCACAATGCAGCACGTATATGGACACGATGCGTAGATCATCGGTGAAGTATTAATAGGAATGTCTTTTATTTTTTCACGGCGTTCACTCGTACTTTTTTCGATGGTCAAATGTTTTCCATCTACGACTGACGCCAGTTTATCAGTTCAGGGTAGACAGTTCGTCACCACGGAGCCATCAAACGTCACTTATCGTATTTATCAGCTTGCGTAAGACGCTTCGTACGTCGCACTCGATGGAAGCTAAATTTTAGTACGTCACACTTTGTATCGAATGTTAACGCTCTGTAGGTTCTTTTACAACTAAATACAAAATAATGAATACTAAGTAAATTTTTTTTTAGATATGCAATGTTATTACCATTTGCTCTTATTAAAATACATACTATTACCTACTTCTAACATAAAAATTCATCACAGATAATTATCAACGTAGATTATACAGGGGTATGAATTAATTACTAATCAAATAAAAGCTTGTGGATTGTCGAAAGGTATGCATATTATTAACTTATACTTGTTTACATTGATTAATCTACATTACGTTGAAAGTTGCGTTTACTTATTCGATGCTTAGGAAAACAATTAATGATAACGAGAAATTTCAGAGAGAGTTATAATTCCAATCTCCGTAATTTTATCTATTCTAAATTCATTTAAAGATTTGAACAATCGTTGATACAACATACACAACCATATTTTTAATTTTTTGTAAATAATATCACACAGTTTATATAACAACTGAACACCAATACTTGGCTTTTCAAATATTTTTTACATACAATATTTATACAGAAAATACACTTTTGACATTTTCTTCAGAAAAGAGCATTTTTTTTTTTATTTGATGCAAATGATAGCAAAAAAACTTCTTTGTCTTAGATTTTATCATATCAGTTTATTGTAAACGAGGTCAATTTGATAAGTTAATTCCTACTTGTACTTACTTTCAATGTTACTTTGTTTTACTTCTAATTTCTCTAGACACCCGTTAAGTATACAAGAAAGTAAGTTACTATAAAGGACATAATTAAATAAAATACAGTATAACCATTCAAAGTTGCCAACTTTCATAATGTCACCCTTGTAAGGGTAGTGTGTACTATACTATGTACATACAATTAATGTTCTATGACTAATGTTGATAAACATTAACACCATAACATATTTATAAATTAAATCGCTAAGTGTTGAATTAAGTTTAAATTGTGTAAAATTCAACATTCGCAAAAATAAACATTGCACTCACACCAAAGGCTACAAATTTTTTTAATTCCTACAGATATCCAACGCTTCCAACAGGATATAAATATTTGACAGTGATCTCTTCAGTGTTTTTATAATAAACGTCTAGAGTTTTTCGTTTTCATTCACTTGGAAATATTCACACGTCCTCGTGTCTTCGTTTTGACCAGCAATTGCAGCCAATCGGTATGTTGAAAGGTCTTCTACTCACAGCTTTCGGCGTTATTTCCTCAGTTGTAAGAAATGCCATCAATTCAATTGTGGTATAGGCTTCATCGCAAAAATCATCGTAATTTTCTGGAGTTCTACTTTTATCCCCACATTTATCACCTTTATTGCTGAGTATGAAAGAAAAAGATAAATAAAAATAGCTTATTTTAAAGAATCGACTGTAATGTCACAATCCACATACCGGCAGAAAATGTAATTCATTTTTTGCTGATGACCCTCTACGTTAACAATATAGTAGTCTTTTCCATAAATGTCTTTTCCTCTGATTAAAAAAAGTTCATATTGCTGTAAAGAAATGAAAGTGAAAAATCAATATTTTTCGAGTTTCAATTCACCTCACATGTTCACCACCATCTCAATTTATCATGATGTGCTATTAAAATAGGGCTTTACGCGTTTTGCAGGGAATCCGTGGATTTTTTTTCAAAATTTCCTTCTCGTAAAAAAATTGGAAAATCCGTAGGTGCATTATTTTGGCTAGTAATGAAACCATGCTGTCATCAGCTTTTTGCATATAATTTATCATCCATCCAACATTTTTACTTCAAAGGTACACCTGATAATTTTTCACTGCTCTTTTGTTTCTTACACATTTCAAGGAAAAACTTTTTTTAATTAATTTTTACGTTGTGAAACTATTAAATTTTACCAAAGTAAGATGGTGTATGAAAATCTATGCCCTTAAAGTTACATTATAAAAGTTACTTGTTTAGCACATTAAGAGAAAACGATTAAATATAATTGGAATGTAATTTATAGTTTGAAAAACTTACATCTTCTATGCACTTAGTGTCGCCTATTCGGTGTAAGCTACAAAATGTATTAATAATTAATTTCATTCGTCTAAGAGATAAATCAGAGAATTGAATAACCAATCTCACCTCGTTTTTTTCGTTATAAAAAAAAATAATAGTTATTTACGTAACAAGTGCGGAAAAGACGATTTCCAGCACGAGTAGTGATTGACTCACACGAGTGCCGTCACCGGCCACGAGTGCGAGTCTATCACACGAGTGTGGGAAATCGTCCCGCACGAGTTGCGTACAAGTTTTTTCGCAATATGGGAGGAAAATAGGTACAAAATAGGTTTGAATTTTGATTTCCAGTGTGTAGCAAAATTTTTTCCGGTGTGTGGCAAAACCTTTTCCACACACCTTTTCCGCACACTGTGCGGCAAAAACCTTTGCCACACACTTTTTCCACACACTGTGCGACAAAAACCTTTGTCGCACACTATGTGGGAAAATCGATTTTCCACACTAATACCAGTGCTGAAAACACCCATTTTCCGCACACTATTGCGAAATAGTAGTTTTCCTACGAGTTTGAAAAGTCTCTGTTTGCGAACCGAGAGGTTTGCGGCCCGAGCCGAAGGCGAGGTCCGTAACGAGGTTCGTAAAGGAGACTTTTCGAACGAGTTCCGGAAAACTGCTATTTCGCCCGAGGAAGTACTAGCCTCCCAAAACCACCCGAGGGCGGAAAAATTATTTTCAATGCTGAAATTTACATACCTTGACATACGCGTCCTAGATGCCTTGGAAGTGGGATATTTCATGTCAGCCTTTGCTATGTTCTAAAAATATATACAGTTTATTGTAACGGATGATTAAGTGATTTTTATTCTGTACTTACATTTGTACTCGGTGAATCTTTTCTGATTGGTTTTATTGAATTTATAGAATTTTTTTCCAATGCTTTCATAATTTCCGCAATTTTTTTGAACGGATAATCAGCTCTTCGGTATTCCTCGTGACGTTTTGAATAGTTTCTAAAGTCACGCTCATCAAGAAAATGTAATTTATTTTCCTCGACGTAAGGATTCTAAAACACGTGTTGAAACAATCATTTTTCATTTGATATTTTGTAACTAAGTTTATTATATTATTCAGTGGATTTTTAAATCAACTTACATCATTGATATCAGGGACTTGAGCCGATTCACCACAAAGAATTTTCGTAGATACCTGTAAAATTACAAAAAAAATTAAGTTACAGAATAAAAAAGTTAATGTCTCAATCCATATTCAGTCTAATTCTCTTAGACAAGAAATGTCAAGGAATAGAAATAAAAATTTCTAAAAAAAATATATCATTCCTTCTAACATATCTCTAAGAGTATATACATTTAATACAATACATTTGAAAATTTATATACGAGTATAAAATATATGGTCACATGATGCCCCTAAGATAGAAAAGTAAAAAATAGTCCAGACATAATTCTGGTCGTGTACAGACCGCTGACATCAAAGTGTAATTTTTTAAGTATTACTCAAGTGTCAATAAAAAATACGATTGTGTGAACATTTTTCGTCACCATGATGATAAGTTGTGCGTTAAATGAAAAAAACTATTAATGAAAAATGATGTGTACGCTGTTGTTACAATAACTCGTAAATGTAGTACAGCGTGAAAGATATCTTCTTAAAATCAATTATCAGAAGAACGTCTTTTCTGGAACCATAATGGGATTTTAATATGCGGTTCAAAGAAAACAAGCTATTAGCTGTTAATGATCTGTCTGATGCTCAAAGTTCAAAAAATATATCTTTAATGTGTTCCGAAATTGTTTTTTTCTGATATCATAATTTCCTGTAAACATCGCCGGAATAATTTTCTAAAAACTGCTTTGGACATAGAAATCTTTTCAAAAATCCATGCACTAGATAAAATTGAAGAGCTTTGTTTAAGAAAAAATATGCTCAATCTTTGAACCGAATGTATAATTTAAAGTATAGTTAAGTACTATTGAAGGACTTACCAGTAGAAGCAATACGACAGTGGTACAGGAGCAGAGAAAAACGTCTACCATGTTTACAGAGCAAACAGCCAGAGATCCGCAACTTTGGCACAAAATTTAAAAAGTGAAACAAAAATTGGTAAGCCCGGCTCTAGTCGAAATCCAATTTTTCAGGAGCACCGATGTCAAGGTGAATTGCTTCTTGACACTGGTCAATCAAATCAGCAGTAACTTCAGTTGCAACCGACTTTTATTCAACCTCTTATCGTTAATCGAACAAAGCGTAACTCCCCGAACTTTTCGTGGTACAATACTGTCTCTCTTTCTTTCCTTTCCCTCGGACATGTGCGCACACATACGACGATAATATATAAATAATAGCGCTAGACTACGAACAAGTCGGTTAATTAAACTCGGGGAAGGTGGGGTATGGAGGGTATCCAAAATCAACTTGTTAGTCGTGACAAATGTTAAATTATATACGTTAACGATGCGTTACACTGTACGAAAGCTTACAAAAAATCAACGGTATTGTTTGCTTACGGCGGGGGGGAGGTGAGCGGCATAAGAAGAAGCTCACGCAGCACGAGAATTGCAAAATACGTCTATTATCTATTATCGAACGTTTCACTCTTTTTTTTTTTTTTTTTTTTTCAACCATCAATTTAAGTGCTTCAATTTAAATTCTTGTAGTTATAGTTGATCTCAAAAATGGCAGTGTCCTAACTTATTGAGTTTAAGACGATTCTTTTTTAGTTTGCTTGCTTATAAAGCAAATGTTAACATTAAATTTTTAAATACAACAATGAAACCAATCAAATGGTTCTGGAATGGTTTATTTGATGATTCTGATTTGGTTTTTTTTTTTTTTTTTAACAACAAGTATTCATCAAAAAAAATTTTTTTTTAACTGNTTTTTTTTTTTTTTTTTTTTTTTTTTTTTTTACACGTAAAAGTTTGCATAACGCGCCTTTACGCTGCTCAAAGTGTATACTACGTTACAATTTTTTTTCGGCATTGATATCAATTGTATAGCTTATGATTTACTCGACAAGCAGCCGTGAATTAAAGTAAAAAAATTAACCTTTCAACGAGAAATTAGTTTATATAATACATAATGTATACAAAAGATTCCTAAATTGTTCATTCGATTCATATTCCAGCACGGGAACTATACTTATTTTTGTTTGTTTTTAGTGAGAACTTTAAAAAAATCCATTTGACAAAATTAATACGTAAGACAACAAAATTTTAATGAAAGATATTTTAGGCCGTTGTTTCAATGTAATTTCGAAAAGATTAACACCAAAGTATGTCATTTTTTTGTAAACAAATTATTATTTTTTTGTAAACAAATTATTATTTTTTTTAAATAATCGATGTCAAGAAACCTACCAGCGATACCCCACTTTTCTTCATTCTCGTGAAAAATAACTGTCTTTATCTATTATTAATTACCGTGGCTGCCGTGGCTACGACACTTAGGAAAAAAAGATTATCAGTCGAGACAATCGGTGCTCCCTGGCTTTGAACATTTTTCCCGATGTCGTCGCACTGTGATTAGTATCACCGAAAATGACACAGATAACAACTGAAGTTGAGAACTAATGAGCCACTCACCGTGTTATTTTTTTCGTCCCTCCGCTATCCGTGACATGAAAAATCTAAATTCACATGGCTACATGGACACTTTGTACGTTTCTTTCTGTTTTCAATGGCTTGTGCTCTGTCTAGATGGACCACCGTAAACATCACCAACTTTTCTTCTTTTTTCTTCGTAACTTGTGTCTTAATTCCACTTTTCCTTGTGTTACTTTAAACAATTGCAACATTGGCAAGAAAAAAGTCATTTGTCCTTATCACATGAATCGCGTGCATATCTTCCTTCTAACACACTGAAGTTCTGAAACGTTAATTGAGTGAAGTCTTAGATATATATTCACCGAGTGATAACGCGTACCGTTAGACTTGGGCATGTAGTGGGTGTGCGCGTGCATGATGATTTTTGGAGCCTCGTTCGATGTATGTAGTGCATGTCTCGTCGTTTCGCTACTTTTTTTTTTTTTTTTTTTTTTTTTTTTTTTTAACTCACAGCAGCTGTCGCCACTGGCACAGGGTCACCGCTGCATTTTTATCAATCGAAACTCGTGCTAAATCGAAAGAGATTTAAGAATCACTCGTTATGTTGTTATTTGCCTTTCTTAACTTTATGGGAACTTTGCTTTTACCGTGCAGAACATGAAAGAGGTTTTTATACGCCAATGCAAAGTAGAGCTCGAGTTTTTCTCATTTCGTCGTGGGAAATTTTCATGTTTGTTGTTAAAAAAAACTTTATTTCCTTGTTAATATTTTCTCAATTGACAAGTCCAACATGACTGTTATTTCAATAATAACTTATCGATAACAACTTAGAGAAAAATATTTTAGCCTTTTTTTCTGTCATTATTAAAAATGCATTTTTGAATTTTAAATTGTTCATTACGAGGAAATTTAGTTTTTTTCACAAGAAATGAGTACATACAACGTATCAATAACTACGTGTGCAAAGTACTTACTTACAAAAGTCTGTTGACACTTTGGTAAAAACTAAGTTGACCATTGCAAATTCAAGCACAGAGTTGGTGATTTACTTGGATGTATACAATTTGTGCACCGTCATCTTTAAAACTGTACAAGTCGTAGTCTCAAACACTATAAAGCGATTTCTGGATCGATGTTAGCTTATATTCAATGCCTTATCTTCCCAGTGCGTAGTTATTTTATACTTTTTTCTGTCATTGCAACATACATGTACCAATTGAATGTCGTCTCGCCTTGATGAACATTATTTTCAAGTTTGATAAAAGTGACTCATTTTTAAGAGTAGACATTGGAAATTAACTGTTTTTTTGTTTTGTTTTTTTTTTAATAACTATTTAAATTAGTACAAATAAGAGTAATTTGAGAAGATTGAATGAATCATTCAACTCAAGTTGCTACATTTTATTGGTTATTTAAGACAAAACATATATTAACCGCAATATTTATGCACAACACTTGGATCTAAATTTTTTCATCACTTGTGCAGAATTTGTACTATAAAAATGCTCTTCATTGGCACAACTCTACATCAAAAACTAATTATATGTTTTTAATTATATATGAGACAGTGTTATTGTATAAGTAATGTGCAAAAAAGAAAAATTGTAGAATTAAAGTGAACAAATTTTTTTTTGTCACAAAATAATGGGCAATATAACAGACTTGCAATGGATCAATGTATTAGGTCATAAATAAATTAAATAATGTTAGTAAACTGACCACCTTAAAAATTTGATGTATAATGAATGCAATATTTATTTTACTGCCAAATATGGGTAAATTTAAAGTTCATACCCATATGAAAATTGTATATCTTAATATTTTTTCTAAAATTGTTGATTTACTATTAATTTACAATATCTATTTTCTTTACAAATTACAGTTCGTGAGGTACCACGTACTATTGATGTTGCATAAAATGTGTTCATTTTATTGTATTTTATTTTCCAAGCCCACAGGCGTTTATTTGATCAGCCTGACTTTATGTACATTTTATAAAGTAGAAATGTCAATAAATAGTAAGAAAATTGAAATTAAAAAGTAGAATTCAAAAAAAAAAAAAAAATTGTTATACCAGACTACAGTATGAGCTGATACTGTAGCAATATACTACACCAACAAACATGTTGTGAAATAAATAAATTATGCAGCAAGCATTTATCATTTTGAAATAAAAAAATAGATTTTTATAATTTTCTGTTAAATTTTATGACACCTGTAGTTTACGATCTAGATGTTGTGTCATTGATACATAAACTCATACACATGTGCCCAGAGCGGAAAGCAAATTAATGCATTATTTTACATGTGTGACTCTTATTTTATAGGTCAACTTTTGATTACTTTTATTTATCATTACAGTTCTTCAATAAAAAAAAAACACAGACTACTTCTATTCGTATAGTATTCAATGTGTGGGTGCAATCATGTGAACTTGAACGACTCAGGTAATCAGAAAGCATATTATTTTCTTGCTTTCACGGACAATGTATTTTGAATAATATTAGACATTTACTGGCAAATAACGTATACGTGCAGTAGTTCCAAAAATATTTCAGCAGATAAGAAACACGCGTCAGTTAACATTTATCAAAACAACTGTCCTCGACGAAACATAGCGTATTATGATAAAAAAAAAAAAAAAAAAAAAATTCTATTTTAAAAGTATGAGCTTTAAATAGCACCAATAAATAGATGCCATAACCTAATTAGAAAAAATAAAGAGTTATCGAACTTACAAGCACAACTAACTGACGAGATAACGCAGAGGCAAACCATGAGCAGAGCATTCATTGGTCCCGTTTATTTTTTTTTTTTCGTCTCTCTATTACTGTTTTGACATTTATCATCTCCCTGACGTCAAAAAAAGGAATCTCGGTGGGATACCAACATTTCCGGTCATACACGGTTAAAAATTTTGTATTTTGTGTAGTTTTTAATTATGCTGAAAAAAAAAAAAAAAAAATGTACTTCCATCGTAAATACGCTGAATGAGGGGAAAAAATAATTTATTTGTTCGTCAAATAACGTAGGCCTGCAGGAGTACATTAATTTACAACTCCACGGGAACGTCATTCCGAAGCAGTGGAAACTTTTTGGAAAGTTTCGCTTTGACGAGGCATTATTACCAAGGCATCCATAGTACAAGAAAGGTCTTTTCGCACTTTTCCAAGATCCATTCATTGCTTTGTCTCCCCTTTGGTCCCCTTTTCGAACTTCCCACGGATTCTCTTACGTCGAACACTCAAGAGTTTCCCTAAGCCTTTGCTCCTCCACCCCCTCCATTGGCTAGAAAATCTTGAGGCACTTTGCGACCTACTGCGAACAATACTGTTCCTCCACTTTTTGATTCCTGCGAATAGTACTTAAAGTCGAAGTTCATAAAAAGTGAAATTTTTTTATAAAAACGCTTATTAGTGGTGACACTCTATAAAGTTAATTCTTCAAATTAAAACGAATACGCATATTAAATGCAAGATCACGCAAAATCTTTTTTATTGCATTCTTTTTTTAAGTTATTATTACGTGTGAAAAACGCATTAATTTTTTCATACCGTTATTATTATTCTCAAGTGTTATTAAATATCCAATAAAGATTTATGTAATGCATAAAAAAAAAGTATTATCATTTGTTGATGCGATGAGGAATTGAACAAAAACATGTGTTGTAGACTAAAATTAAATAATGCTATTCAAGTCGGTACTCAAAATATTGAATTCTCGTCCAGTAATATTAATAATTAATTAGATAATGAGTTCGCTTTTTTTCAAACCAATTAATAACGTGATAGTAATTTCACTAGAGTCGTTTGTTATATGTTTTACTGATAAGTTATCAGATATTCTTGAAATGCTAGAAACGTTCGACAGTTCATCGTAAAATGAAAAAAATTTTAATGTAAAATACATCTTTTGGTAAAATTTACTTTTTCCAAGTATTGTAAGTGCTTCGAAACAAAACACCGAATGAAAAGGTGACAAGGCCCAGGAAAAAAACAGATCGAGAGGGAGAAAAAGATGAAGAGCCGACCAAAACGAACCAAAACTGCGTGGCCTCGATCCCATCGGCATCCGTACTTTGTTCTCTCTCTCTCGCCAAAACTTACAATTTATTTCTGAGAATATTTTCGAAATGAAGTAATGTCCGACGCTATCGCGAGTGTTACTACTTGCGACCCTGCAGACACGAGATATATGCGGGATTTTGGCTTTGGCTTCTCTTTCGTTCTATCTTTAATGGTCCTTATAGAGGTAGAGCCTCAACTACAACGACGATTTTATCCTTTAACATGTACAACGTTGAGTCATATGCACAAAGGCTGAAGTTGTGTGTCATAATGGCATTACTGATATTTTTTTAGATAAAGTATCGACCATTTTTCTTCAGAGGGATGATACAACAATAAAGCTTCGATGTTAAAATTATGAAGGTTATCGTGGTGTAATTGACCATTTAGAAGTTGAAAATACCTTATGCTAAAATAATTGCTGGCGTGGGAAGAAAAAGAGATTAATCATAGAACATAAATTATACGTAAAACCTTTATTTTTACGATTATGTGACATATTGATAATTTTTTTCAAATAATAATTTTTTCTTTGTATTACAACAATAACTTCTAGATTGACTGAATTAATTTTTTTTTTTTTCTTTTTTTAATCAGTTTCAAATTTAAGCAATGCCTATCTTATTATCAATTAAAATATATCATTCCTTCTAACATATCTCTAAGAGTATATACATTTAATACAATACATTTGAAAATTTATATACGAGTATAAAATATATGGTCACATGATGCCCCTAAGATAGAAAAGTAAAAAATAGTCCAGACATAATTCTGGTCGTGTACAGACCGCTGACATCAAAGTGTAATTTTTTAAGTATTACTCAAGTGTCAATAAAAAATACGATTGTGTGAACATTTTTCGTCACCATGATGATAAGTTGTGCGTTAAATGAAAAAAACTATTAATGAAAAATGATGTGTACGCTGTTGTTACAATAACTCGTAAATGTAGTACAGCGTGAAAGATATCTTCTTAAAATCAATTATCAGAAGAACGTCTTTTCTGGAACCATAATGGGATTTTAATATGCGGTTCAAAGAAAACAAGCTATTAGCTGTTAATGATCTGTCTGATGCTCAAAGTTCAAAAAATATATCTTTAATGTGTTCCGAAATTGTTTTTTTCTGATATCATAATTTCCTGTAAACATCGCCGGAATAATTTTCTAAAAACTGCTTTGGACATAGAAATCTTTTCAAAAATCCATGCACTAGATAAAATTGAAGAGCTTTGTTTAAGAAAAAATATGCTCAATCTTTGAACCGAATGTATAATTTAAAGTATAGTTAAGTACTATTGAAGGACTTACCAGTAGAAGCAATACGACAGTGGTACAGGAGCAGAGAAAAACGTCTACCATGTTTACAGAGCAAACAGCCAGAGATCCGCAACTTTGGCACAAAATTTAAAAAGTGAAACAAAAATTGGTAAGCCCGGNTTTATATAATTTTTAATTTTTTAAATCTCAATTCGCAACATAAATTTAATGAAAGCATATGAAGAAGGGTTGTCACGATTTTTGAGGTACACAAGTATATATTAACAAGTCGTTGAAACTCACTCTGCCTGGAGTTTTATCCACAACTCGCTTTTTCCTGCTAGCTGTTTTTAAAAAATAAGGGTGCTTTTCGAATTTAAACAACATATTATGGGATGGATATTTTACACAAGTTTTTCAGTCATAAAATTTGTGTCAGACATGGTTTTTAATGTGTAATCAACACTTTTAATTCCAAATAATAATTCTATGTTATAAATTAAAATATTTATATCCAACCGGTTCAACAAACAGCTGTTATTGAAGTCCACGAAATAACTTACGAAAAGGAAAACCTTTTTCTTCGATTTAAGCGCCTGTTAAACTTGTGCCATGTACTCACAAACTTCAGTGGAATCTTTAAATTTTCTTGGAAAATACTTAACTTTTGACTGAAAAGGAATGCGTGTTTGTCATAAGCATTAACAACTAAATAGAAATCGTCCCCCAATGACTCAACTGATACGTCACACGAAGGAGAAGATAAGAATTATCTTCAAAAACGACTTCTTCAACATAAAGAATACTTTTTAACGTCAACACTACTGTTATTCTCGCATTCTCGCCCTGATTTTTCCCTATGAGATCTAAGTCAACCACGATTTCCGAACATCACTATGGCCTATACAGTTTCGTTCATGCCTCGAAACACCTTGTTGGCCATTTTGACTTTAAGGTACTCAACAATGCCCGTGTGTTTGCCTTCCTTGGCAAAACCCAGCGGCGTCATACCATCGGCGGTCACAGCATCAAGATCGGCTCCACTGTTGGCTATCACACGAACAACCTCGAAGTGATTGTTCTTGGCGGCGATATGCAGAGGCACCTGTCCATCGTAATTTCGTGCGGTGAGGTTGGCACCTTTCCCTACGAGAACGAGGGCAACATCCTCGGTGTCGCACTCCAAAGCCACGTGCAGAGGAGTGTTCTGACGGTGGTCGACCTTATTGACGTCCGCCCCGTGCTCCAACAGAACCTCCACCTTGTCCAGGGCGCCCTTCGTTGCAGCTTCGTACAGCGGAGTTCTACCGAGCCAATCAACCGCGTTCACGTCAGCTCCGTTTTCCACCAACAGCCGAATGACATCAGCATTGCTGTACCTCGCGGCTTCGTGCAGAGGAGTGTTTCGCCGGAAATCCCCCCAATGGTTAACGTTCGCGCCATTGTCCATCAAAACTTTCGCCACGTCCAGCAGGCTCAAGCCAACTGCCGCGTGCAAGGGTGTACCTCCGAAACTGGACGTTGCGTCCACGTTGGCCCCGTGCTCCATCAAAGTCTCGATGATGGCCACCTTGTGCCTGGGCGGCGCTTGCTTCGTCGCCACGTGCAAAGGCGTCTCCCCGTGCACGTCGGACGCGTTGACGTTGGCCATGTGGCTCACCAGGGTTTTCACCACGCGCACGTTCCCGTATTGAATCGCGTGGTACAACGGCGTTTGTCCGACGTTGTCGGGGACGTTCACGTGCCCGCCGTGCCCCAGCAGAGCCTCCAACATCCCCGGGGTGCCCCATTTGACCACCAGGTGCAACAGCGTGTCGTCGTCGTTGAACACGTGGTTCACACTGAAGTTTCCGTCGTCCTTCCATTCGTCGTACGCGTCCTTGTCCTTCTTTTGCAGCCGGTTTTTTATCTCGTCGATCACTTTCTTCCCGTCCAGGTCTGCTGTGTCGCTCATTTCCAAGATTATTCTTTCCAGCTCCTTCATGCTTTTCCTTCGATGCAACGATGGAATTACGAACAGTTGTTGTTTCTTGAGAAAACAAGTGACGTAGATCTGTAACTGAATGGTTAATTTGGAAATCAAAATCTGTCGAACATTGGGTATTTGCTTTTATACATTTCACGACTTACGTGCTGTAACTGTAGTACCATACAAAGGCGACTCGAACAACAATGCTCCAGATTAGTCGAGTAAGGCTCACTGTCGCATTGTCACGTCCTCTTATCTTGCACTTATTTGTAAGTAATTTAAATATACACCACAAAAACAAGAAAGAGAGTGTATACGAACTGCGTCAGACCTTTGTCTCCCTCGCTTATATACATATGTATATACGACGCGTGCCTATAGTGACATAATCTACGCTTTGTTTTTCCTATGACCTGCTTTGGGTTTAATTTGTTTGTTGTTTGCTGTGTACCTCAGCTGTGGCGGCAGGAGTCAAATTATCAACCGATTATCGGAATATGAACGATTCGTTAACGTTGGTGACTATTCATATGTCGTTCTAGAGTTGTGTGACAAAATTACGCCATGAGTTGCTTTGACATATACAATTGTCGAATGTATAAATTATCGAGGATTTGACGCAAAGAGACGAAAAGAAAAAAAAAAATTCGTACGTTTAATGAACATCTTTGATGTGCTTTGGAAGCCACGCGTGCATGGCAGTATAGACGTGGACGTCTGTACAAATATCTCTCGAGGCGTGTTATATATTATAACGTACACACGGAGAATATATATCATGGGAGCGTTTGTTCGGATTCCAACTCGGCCGTGGGAGGAAACCCGCTGGCAGTGGTGCGTGGAAGAGAAAAGAGAGAGAGAGAGAGAGAGAGAGAGAGGGAGCACGTGGTAATTATAGAGGCTCTGGCTGAAGAACGAGGGAGAAAGGCAATGCGCGGAGAAGTTCGCCGAGCAGCAGGCCCAAAGCCAAACATTTCCGGAATATATCGGATCACTACCATCTCTCTCTCTGGTTTCCGCTTATTTGTCTGCAGTTTCATACACCCGAGGTATACTTAACCCGCTTGTACGTATATAACGTTCTTGATAAATTCGAAGCCACTTATTGCATACCAGTGTCGAATCTTTGTCCCCCGGAATGAGACGCGAAAACCCTCATTTCGCTCGGCGCCGCCGTAGTTTGCATCCCTCGAGATATATTCCAGATCTCAATGCTTAAACTTAATTCTGGATCCTTGGCAGGTTTTCATTTTTTTCAAGTTTACCGTATACGCGTATAAGGGATGGGCGTACATGTCGAGTGTTTATAGTTACGTAGAAAAAATATTTCTCGAGTTGAAAAATAACGTGACTTGTTGTATGGGTTTCAAAATCGGATATATTTTGTGACGGTTGGTGCGTGATTTAAATGTATTCAAGTGTGCGTATCACGGTAATTATCATTAAAGTAATCACCAATCGTGGAAATCAATCGACCATGAGGCGGTGTTTTTGTAGGTGACGATATATTATAAGCTTGTTTGATCGGTAAGAAATGGAGGAGGTGACTGTGCACTCTCAGTTGCATTTTTTTGTAAGGATTTTAGCTGTTACTTTTTATGCTAGTCCCTGAAAAATATTCATTAAAAAAAAAAAGAGAGGAATAAACAAAAAAGAAATTTCTGATGCGTCTTATTGTACGGAATAAATAAAACAAAGGAAAGGGAGGAGCTTTTTCATCCCTATTGGCAGACCTTCGAATTTTGTGCAAAGTTACCGTAGTTGTTGTCAGGTGAATCAAATCGATTAATGGATTCTGATGAAATAATATTCATAATTACTCCTAAAGCAGTATAAAATATGAGGCGATCCGTGAAAAAAAAAAAAAAAAAAAAAAAAACCAGTTTTGAGCATTTTTTTGTTTCCACGTCACTTCGGCACGAAAAAAAAGAAAAAAAAATTAAAAACCCAAACGAACAAAAAGCTTTTATCTGATTGCCCGATAGCACAGCAACGGAGATACATCGAAACGGGGTGTGTCCATATTTAGTTTCAAAAGATAGTATTAGTCAACACAGAAACACATAAGTACAGTCTATCAAACCATTCCTTTTTTCTGTGACTTTTTCTATGCCTCATCATCCTCTCGTTCGCTTTGAAAGCTATATATTCAATATTTCACGGTTATATGTATACACGCACATGTTGAATACACAAAGTTTCAAGCTTTTACGATTTGGAAATTTACTTTTTGAGGAACAAAAAAAACTGCCGTGTTCCCACATCTGCGTATCTGTTTGGAATTTCTGGTAACAACAGCTAGTCATGCCTCGCATAATTTACGTATAAATTTTCCGTTTCATTGCGTGACTATTTAAAGCGTCGACTAGCACGAAAGCACGGAAACTCGTCATGTGGGAAGTTTGAACCCAAAAAGAAATGAAAGTGATGATGATCAGACAATCGCACTAACAACTAATTATCGACTAGGTTTAACAACATTGATTATTTGTGGAGTAAGTGAAAATCGAATGGTTTTTTTTTTTTTTTTATAGGCACATCAAACATTGGTTATTCATCGTAATAGATTTCTCAATCCGGATGATTTCGCTGATAGCGCAGCTCGATCTACATGATAAGATTTGCATTTTCGTTCCATGAGTGAGATTATTTGTGGATATTGTGAACGAGACTTACCACCGCAAATATTTAAGTGTGCCATTTCCATCAACACGGTTTTTTTTCCATTCGAATCCATTGAAATATATACCTATGATTTCCCCACTATGAGATTCTCCTTCCATTAGGAGCTTTGTCGTTACTATTCTCTCTTTTGTCAAATACTTCCGTGGTAAAAGATAAAACGGTGCTGAAGTAATATTTCAACAGCTGCTTAACTTCCACTCTGAACCGACGGGCGTCTAAGAAAGTCTTTTCGCTTGATTATCTTGATGTTTAAGCGTAGCGTGTGAAGGCACTTTTCTAGTTCGGTCTTGTATACTTTCGATACAATGAAAAAATTTACACAACACACGTACAATCTAATGTCAACCATCTACTTAGAGCCAATCCAACGTATGATTTCTAGATTATATTGTGTTCTAGTACGAGATCTAATTTTACTTTGCATCACTGTAAGGTTTCGTTTGTGCTAATCACTAAAAACATACTTCCCAACGAGACGTGAGACGACGCTTGTCTTTTTACGCAATCAAAAATCCCTCGTAACAACGTCCGACAAGGTATTTGGCGAGTAAAAATTGGCCAGTGAATCGATAGATTTTTATTGCTTTCAAGGGTTACGAAATAGCTGCCGTGATCTTGACTTTTTTTTTTTTTTTTTTTCTTCTTAAGAATTTATTGAATGTATTTATTTTAATGATTAGGCATCATTTATTGCGACCCAGTCTCAGTAATTTATTACTTCGAAATAAGTAGAGAGATAAAAAAAAAAAAAAAAAAAAAAAAAAAAAAAAAAAAAAAAAAAGATAAGAGTGAGCAGTCTCGTTGAAAAAAGATTTTACAAACTTCTTTATCTCTATGCTACAGCAGTTCTGAGATGAGTTATGAAACTTCTATGAAAATCAAAGTTTAATGACTTTTCCATTTTAATTACAGTGCTCATCTCAAAATGAAATCAAAACAAACAAATCCTCTGCCGATAACAAGCTACCTACTCTGAATTTTAATTGACCTTATCGAGGCATTAAAATATAGAAAAAGTCAACTGAAAAGTCTAGTATTTTGAGCGTAGAGTTATTCCCTTGTGTGACCCTTACCCAGAGTATCACCAATAAGTACAAGCTTTGTTCATTTTGAAATTTGCAAGGTTCCCATTTTTTATTTGAAATTTCGATGGTTACTAATTCATCCCTCGAAAATACCTCCCCCCTTCATCACGATCCTACGATTGAGTTTTCGATAAGCTTATATAGATGAAATCGAGTAACGATTAACACCCTTTTTATCCATTAAAGACGGGTAAGGAAATCGTATGTTTTGATGAATTGAACGCTGTTACGTGACTCCAAAAAACGTTGAGTAATTCTTGTCTTCTGTGGCCCACACATCTGTCTCTCCCTCTTCCCACTGCTCCCTCGTACATCCAGTCATAGGCCGTGGCAGAAGGTACAGCGCAAAACGCAAAGAGAACGGGAGAAAGATAAAGTTGTCGGCCGGCAGTGGCGAGTGGCGACCGAGCCCGTGCTCGTATAGCTTCATTAAAGTCCCACTCGACCCATGACTACGCGCATCACCATCGCGGCTGCGTCACGAAGTTGACGCATTTAGACGAGACGAAGGGGCTGCGAGTGGGTACACGTACACACTGCACACCACGGGGGGAGAAGACAAGTCGAGTCGGCCGGAAGAGCTATCTCCACCTGCCCCGGTGGTATCGCAAACTCATTCCTCCCCCTTTGTCGCGCAAATGTATATATGTATACATACGTGTTCGCAGACGAGACGGCAGAGAGAGAGAGAGAGAGTGTGTAGAAATTTCACGCGCGACGCGTTTATTTTCCTGGAAAATTACAAGCAAGGGGCGAGAGGGTGCAGGAACTTGCGCGGATTCGAGCTCGTCGTCACAAAGGTTGCACCCCTGGAATTATCATCATCCCTCTCGGCGCAATCAGTGGTGTTACGTGTAATTTCGGTGTGTGCCATTACCACTGCCCTTTTGCATCCCTTTGATATCTTTGCAATCAATTGCAGTGTGGACGGGACATTTTTAACTGACTCGTCGTTTCGTGTCTTTAAATGTGTGTCAATCATATAGTGGAAGACGCTACTAAATCTTTGTTTATCGAAGCTGTCGTGGCAACTATTTTTTATTTTACTGGCATGCATTGAGCACAGATATTTTTAATTTATATCACAGCGTATCTAGCGAGGTAATAAATAATATTTTTCTGCGCTACGACAGCCTCATGAGGATAAGATTAATTACGTTTTTTGAAGGTGCCTCAGATACTACTCGGATAGTAGTGGTAGATAGAAGATGATGTGGTTACGAGCATTTACGCCTAAATATTACAAAAAAGCAAGTCAATATACTGATGCAAATTTTTCGTTTGTCTCGTTTTTTTTTGTCTTGTCTTTCAACGGTACTTGTCAATCATTCGACTACGCGCTGTAAGTTTCCGTTACTTTTGTTCCATCTACACTTATGTCTCTTCTTTTCTAGATCTTTTGTTGTATCTGTTCATCCCTTAGTTCTGCTTACCTGCGTGTCTACTTTTTCTGTGTATTTGAATGTCAGGGCAAAAAAACTTTAGCACACTTAAACACCTTTGTACTTTCTCTTAGTTAATACAGTATCTTACTTTCTTACTTTTAGTTATTACCTTTCTTTTTACTCCGTTTTAATTGAGATTTTTCATGGTTTCAACTTCTTGTTTCTACAACATAATATACATTTGTCTCTGACTCTAGCTCTCTTTATCTTTATTTCTTTGCCTTCCTTTATTTTTTTCTTCCATCCAAGTCTTTGTTCAAAATTTCTATAC
Organism: Copidosoma floridanum; assembly: GCF_000648655.2. The sequence continues at coordinate 327,234 of NW_019379470.1, read as the reverse complement.
ATAAGTATCCCTCAATATCATTGAATTGATTTCGTAAATGTAAATACGCAGACACTATACGTAAGTCACTAACGCACGCCCACCCCGTGATCGCGACCCTGAGGCTGACAAGACACGCGCGACTAATAAAACCACGGGCGAAATTTAAGCTGGTAATAAGCCATTGTTTGCATTTATTTGGCTTTGACGCAGCTGCCACTATAAATACATACTCGGAGAGGACCGCAAACCCCATTGGTGTAAGCTTGAATGATTTAGTGGACGCGCCGTCGTTGTCGAGGATTGATCGAAACGTGTTTTACGGAACGTCAATTTTATATTGACGGCTGGTTACTGGCGCCCGATTGAGTTGGGTCGTGGGTTTTGCGGCGGATGCTCGGCACTGAGCGATCGGCGGAAATTGCGCTGCGATTGTTTCGGGGATGGGCGAGCGTTGGCTCTTATTGGCCGAGGCTTCTGTGTCATATGCACCTGCGTGGTTTTGCCCAAACGATAGTTGGAGATTTTTTTTTTTTTTTTTTTATTTAGACGACTGTTTACAGTCTTTGACTGTGCATTTGAAACTTACCTGGTAATACGAAATTTAAAAAACAGTCTTTAAAACTACATAGTCATCCAACGGATGCCAAAGGACTTTTGAGTTTTTTTGCTAAAAAATAAGTTTATTCATCAGGCCAACGTCAAAAGATTAATTACCAGCATTTTATATAGCATCTGAAAATGTGTGTCAAACGTGTGCGGGCCGTCAATATTTAGATGGCATTTGAGTGCACGCATGGATTTTTTTTTTATCCCGTCCGTACTTGCAATCTTTTTTTCCAAATATTTAGAGTTAACAAAAAAAAAAGAAGAGAATTGCACTGTTTTCACTAATCATTGAAGTAAAAAGAATGGATGATTTACGAATAGAAATTGTGTTAAAAAACATTATGTTTGAATTATCAATTTATACCAAAAGGAACGATAAAACGAGGTATTTCCTGAAGGAAAAAATTTTAGGTGGATCTCAAATTCAGGTGAACTAAACTTCTGCGAAGAAAAATCTCGCTCCGGGCGAAAAAAAAGACAAAGCCTAGGAAAAGCTTGAAAGCGAAAAATTTCATTTTCTCCTGTAATGTAAGCTCTGCACTTGGCTTCATATTTCATCACGATTCATATTCGCAACGAATGTATCGTCGATTGCATTTACTGAAAGTTTGACTCGTATGTTTAAACAATTGGACTATATGAAATCACATTTGAGAAGATATTCAAAACCAAACGATTGCTTAACGCTGATTCCTAATTCAACCAACTCATTTACTAATTTATAAGCTTTTTTTCCTAAAGACCGAATCAAAAATTTTTTTTTTTAGTTTGAAAAAAAAAAATTGACCATCATGGGGGTTCTTTCTCCAAAATCTTCGAAACCAATAAGCCAACTCGTAATTTCCGTTCTCGAGAGTAGTGCGCTCAAAAGTAACGAACCACGTGATTCGCAAGAAATCATATTTTTCATCGTCTCCGAGACTCTTCCTCGAGACTCTCCACTCGCACCGCATTGCCGCATCTTCCACGCACCTTTCCACTCGTCCCTTCGTCGCAGAAGGAAAAATTCACAATTGCGTCTCGCTGCGAGTCAAGAAGAGGAGGGCCCGCCTTCTCTCTTTTCCAAAATCCCCTTCTCGAGCGGGAAACAGGGGAAGGAACGCCAAGTGCTGGAGACTTTTTCTCTCGAATACGTGTACACACGAATGAGAAACTTAAATGGGAAAAACACGCATTCCACCTGGATTTTGTGCAAAACTCGGGGAAATCCCTTTGTAAGTTCAAACTCGAAATACGTAGATTTTTCCTGCTACTACTCATCCTCGGATACATATCCCTACCATTGCTCAAAGCTACATTTTGACAGCCAACAGCATAATTTGATATTGTTACCCTAAAATATCTGATAGTTATTCTGCAGTTTTACAACCTTATTCAAAGAAGAATAACACAAAGTCATTGTTCCACAAATTATATCGTACAAAGAGTTGTCTTTTACAGTAGCAGTGAGTAAGGAATCGTTTTTAAAGTTCAGTAACTACCAAGTGATTTAATTTGTTTTGTTTGATTATTACTTTTTCTATTTATAATCAATATTTTTCCTTTTAAAGGAAAATGTCAACAAAAATTCAACACTTAAAAGTTATAGTTCTTACATATATATACATCCACATCATGTAATTAAACGTTTCTAGTAGCAATTTATTTATAGTGCCTATTTGGATCCATTAGGATCAGCTCCATCGATGGTACTTCGATAACGTCGTTATGATTTTAATTATGCACTGCACATTCGGTTTCACTTCCATCTGGCAGTACTGGATTTATGATTTCTAGATACTTCGACAAGGGGCATAATATTTTGCAGTCTGAAAGCCTCAAGGTCATCTTCTTATTGGCACCCGACCACACAAATAGCTGTGAAAATGGTAAATAATGAAAGCTATGCTCTGTCTCGATTATTCAAAAAACTGTTAAATACAAGCCGACATACCCGAATATAAATTCCATTGTCGGGTCCTCTCAGTTTTTCCATGATCACAGTTGCCCCAAATTCAAGGAGTTTGGGATACTTGAACCCATGCGACTTGAGAAATCCATTGACGTTCAGATCGTGCGCACCGTACAAGTAAATTTTCCTCTTGTCCCCCCCCTTCTCCTGATTATCGATATTTTCAATGAATTTTTTCAACATCGCTCCAACCGCCAACTTTTTCATTTCGTTCGTCAATAACAACGCTTCGTAATAAATAGCTGCGATTTCTTTGAGCTCTTCGTAGTTACTTTCGGTCAACCACAATGGTAGAGGCCATCCCATACTTTTCTAAAAAATGGTAATATTTATTTTACACAAATATTTCCACGAAATAGTTGTTGCACTTCTCTTTCCATTCAAACTGACTTTTAATACTTACGTGGCATTCAATCATGTGGTAGTATAAAAAAATCAGAACTGGATTTATCATCTGCTGGCCAACATTCTCCAAAAGAAGATATATAGTGCCACGATACTTCAAGATCCTATTTTTTATCTCATCAGAGTGTAAAACCTCACTTCTGAGCTGGAGATACCTAATGACATTATTTTTTTTATAATTTTATGTATTACTCTACGGGGAAAAGCAAAAAGGGACAACCACTTACAAATCTTCTATTTTTTATGTCATACAAATTTTTAACTTAAAATGAGGATGATGTGAGTGGTACCGACCATGTTTCGCGTACACCCACCGAAGCCTTGTTTAGAAACCACGAGTGAAAGAAATAAGGGGACCGTCCAATCGATTAAGCAAAAAATAATAACTTGACAGGAAAAGCTTGACAAAAAAGGTAAACAGTAGTAGATAAGAATAAAAAATTCGTATAGAATAAATAATAAAAAAAGCACGTGTGATCGAGAGGAATAAAATAAATTAAGACTGACCGAAGTATAATATATATGGTAGCCATGGGATAATTGAATGAAAATAATTTTGAAAAAATACAGGGTATACTAAGAGGTTTAGGTGAAAAGCGAGGGGTAAAAAATGAAATAAGTGCCGAGGGGCCTCCATTACAGCCAATTCCAGAGAAATTGCTGCCGTAAGACGAAAAGTACCGAGTAAGTCGATGAAACACACAGTGATGATGATAAGTAACACAAAGTGGTTAAAATCACGTGATTACTTTGGGCACGCCTCTGGTGTTAGAAAAAAATCAAACTTGGACTCATTGTGATGGGAGGGAAAAGGTGTCCAGCTCACGTCTTCGGGCCAAAATGGTACCTCGAACGTTGGGTACAGCCCAGCGAGCACCAATTGCAGTGACATCCGCGTACGATCGTAGCCCGTGCTGTACGCGTAAACCTCGCTTGAGTCGTAAGTCGTGCTCAAAAAATTTCCATACCTATCTCTCAAGGCCTGGCCGACTTCGTACACTCGCTTTTTTCCAATCTACGGGTGAATAATTTTATTACATAATGTGTACTACCGCGTGTTGATGAAGTATCAATCAAATGGATTTCATTTTAAAGCGAAAATTGAAGAAAACTACAAAATAAAAGCTAAGAATCGAAAAATTTACTTTTATTCCCTTATTGAATCACGGCAACAAATCGTTTTTATAAACAATTATTTATATAATTTATTTAAAATATAAATAAATAAATTGCATATTTACATTTGTCATCTGGCCGTGGCCGAAAGGTGTGTAGATTGATTCGTTGTACGGGATTTTCATGGATATGAGGTCCAGCTCTTTTTTTCCAGGTACACGATCCCCGTGTCTAAAAATCTAAGTTTTTACGATATGAGTCAATAATGAATCAACATAACAGTCGTACATGTATATACATGATGTTTCCGAAATGCAAGTAGTACAAGCACAAGAATAATTCGATATAGTATGATGATCTTGGAAATTAACGTACCACTTGGACGAGCTCGACTTTGTAATCCTCCGGACTCAAAGCTGTAGTTGTAAGCCAACATTTTGTAGCAAGTGCGAAGATAAATATCATCAGAAGCATTGTAATTTGTAATTTGAATTATTTATTTGTCACGGAGAAATAGAAATGTATATTATGTTTTAAATGTTGTTCCAAAGCGTGCAAGAACTAAAATTTCACATGAGTGGTATTCTTTTTCCACTTGTTAGTTTACAGGAAGTTAAATAATTGAGGATGCGAAAACCAAATGAGGGAAACAATGATTTTTGCACGATTTAAATCCGTTTTAATCACCTTTTATCTTTAGATCTTGTTGAATAATCTTATCTTCCAGCTTCTGCACAAGTGTGCTCTTCAAAGAGAAATGAAAAGAAATGTGTATTTTTGATTGTACGTTACCGATGAAAGCCAAATAACGAAAATTCCATTCAATTAAGCATCGATCGTAACTTTACGGGTGACAATTAACGCATCGCTCGAGAAATCGGGTATAAGTCCGCGGACCCGAGCGACAATTAATTTTCGCGATCCACGAGCACCTCCGCGAAGGAGCCGTCGAGAAACGCGGGATTTCCACGATCATTAAGCAAGTCCCCTTGTATATCCTCGGCCAAAGTCGTATTTCAAGCTCAAAAGGATATAAAGCCATGCGGACCTCTTCACTGTTTTCGCGGTGCCATTTTTGCGCCGCTAAATCTTTGTAAGGGGAAAAAAAACGCCACCCCCGCGTCTTCGCACTTTTCACCATCTTCCACTTCGACGCCGCTGTTCTTTTACTCTCTTTGTCTACATGTAGTTCATAAACTACTGCCTTTCTCGACTTTTTGTCTCTCCGTTACCCGTAACTTACATCAATCACTGGTGTTGAAAAACATTTTTCCTTCTCTTTGAAAATGATCGAGCATCACTTGCAAAGAAACTGCTGCTCGTTATTAGTTTACCTTTGTTTACAAAATTGTCCTCGTGGTACGATGAATATATTTTCCAAACGATTGCCTCGTGCCAACGGTCGGGATGCTCTGATCATCGGGTGTTTTCAAATTTGTAACACTTGCATGCGAATCTCGCTCAGTTGAAATATCCCTCCAAATGGCAATTAAGTATTATAAACCTGTTGCTGCAAATTACGTTCTTTATTCATTTGCATGAGATAATCGGCAGTTTGAATTATTATGCAAATACACCTTTAAATGTAACGAGGAAATTTTTTGGTACGGGAATATTTTTAGTTATCGAGGAATAAAAGTATTAACATATAAAAATTCGGCATGTATTTGTTAACTACCAAAATTTACGACTTTCAAACGGATAAAACGTCTGTGCACCTGCACGTGTGAGCATGCGCGTATATAGTCGTATGTATATGAGTTTACAGTGCACCTGTTTTATCCATCGAAATTTCTTTGTATAAGTGGATTTTGACGAACTACGTAGAGTTAACGATTTTTGTTAACAAAACAAAAAAAAATTGCAAAAAATGATTGACTAATTATGTATACGCATATATTATGCATGTATTATCGCAATCAATAGTGCGACCAAAGAAATCATCTAACGATTAGGGATATCAGAAATTTCATCATCGAAACTTTTTTTGTTTCTTTTGTCTTACCGATAAAAAAAAGTTCTCCAGTAACTAGTGTTACCTATAAATATTTTATTTCTCGCTATCAGATCCCAATACCAGTGATTTTTTAGAGTATATTTCAGCTGAAAAATAGTTGGAAAATAAATGTAGGTAAGTATACCTTCATCGTACAAATGTTCCAACAATTACAGATATTCGAGATTTTGCGCAAAAATCTCAATTGTTAAGCTATCAAACTCCATTGATGGTAGGTATTTTGACATTTGACTATAGTTTTTTACTAGAAAAATAAATAAAGGATAAATTTAAGACGCTACTTTTACACACTTTTCTTATATCGATATAAAAAATCTTTTCATAACTAAAGGCATACACGAATTTGTAGGAAAAACTTAATCTCGTGCTGTCAGACCCCGATTATATTATTTTGAATTTTTTAACACTACTCACATATAATTCGTCAAATCTTAATTCTGAGGATTGTTACGACGATACCCTCAAAAATAGAGAATAAAAGATGAATGTAGGTAGATACCATTGACCTACATCGTCTCATAATTAGAGATAAGTATCATCGACTTTGCACAAAAAAAAAACCTTATTTTTAAGATTCAGGATCACAATTCTGGTGGTTGCTTTGACCTCTTACCATAAAAATTGAGGAAAGTACCCATCCCTCGTTTCAGTTGTCGAGCATATAAATGAACAATATACGCGTGGAGTTAGAGATTTCGACTTTACCAAATTTTCGAGCTGTGGCCTCAGGAGTTAAATTGTAGATTTTCACCAGAATTTCTCTATACGTGAGATGGAGGGAAAACTGGACGTTCAATTCCTTTCTCGGTGATCCCTGCATTGTTTATCAATCCCAAAAATCCAGCCCCGAATCTCAACTTGGATACATAATAGGAAATACTCACACCCTCGCCTGACAGGTGTACAGTTCTCATTGGATGCGCTGGATATTCACTCGTCGCTCAATAGCCAGATCCCCCAGATGCACTGGGCTGCGAGCCTCCGCTCCTTTAGGCATATAACATATATCATTGCGCGTACGAGCACACATTCATGCGTGTGTATATGTTATGTCCTCGGAAGCGTGTAAATTCGGAGCTAACGAGTGACTCCTCAACCGGTGTACAGAGAGAAGAGAGAGATTTTCGGGGAAATTCGACGAGCCGGTCTATCCGTCGTGCGGAATCACTGACACGCGCGTACAACAAAAGAGCTTCCCATGGAGCGCGTGAAAAGCGGGTGTTGCGAAAAAACTTTTGGCGCGTAGCTGGGGTTTGCATTACAAAGGGCGGATGAGCTGTGGCAGTAGAATTTTTCCACTTTGACGAGCTTTTAGTTGTTTCTTTTTTCTTTACTCTACCGTATACATAGATGGCTTTGAACTGTATCGATTTTCGAGGAGGTTTTTTTTTTCCTTCCCGAAACAAAGTGTTGGGATCAAATCGCTTTTTAGTACGGCAATTTTTACTCAAAGGAATGAAAAGGTAAAAGGGTCATCCGCACTGTTGGCAGGTTGATGAATGACAAATCCATCGCAGTATTTAATCCAATATAACCGCAACCGGTTTTTATAACTTACCGATCGTCTCATTCGCGCCGTTTATACGTGCGCTCAATCGTTTTCAATCAACGAAAGGAATAATATTTGTCTTACTTTTCGTTAAAAATAGGTACACGCTTACGCAAATGCGGCCTTTTCACGCGATTCGGCTCGAGGTTGTATCGAAAAGCTGTTCTCTTCGTACAACTTTTTGCCACGAACTTCTTTGCCTGGCTTTAAAAAGATGAATGTAAGAGTAATAGGGTATTTTCGAAAAGAGCTTTTTTTTCACCCCTGATCTGTCTTTGTCTCTCTCAAGACTTTCGGGTTAAGTACACGTCAAAGCTTCGTTGCTCACATTAGCAACAAAGTACAAACTACTTAGGCAAGATTTTTTTTCTTTTTTTTTTCTCCAACAAACTTTTGGGAAAAAAAAAAAAAAACGAGTAGATGCCGATACGTCAGTTCGACATTGACAGGATAATCATAATTTGTGTGTATATAAATATACTCTTGTGATAAAAGTTGTTTCTGTAATGCTCTAAGGCTCTTTAAAAAGTTTGACTTTCATGCAACGCTATGATGTGTGACTTTTCAATAAAAGATTTTTTGGCAAGTAATGACAAACACATTCTTCGAAAAACCTGTAAGACGCATCTTACCTTTTCAAGTCAAAAAAGAAAAATATATCGCACTTGAAATCGCACGAAAGATCGAATAGCGTATACACACAATAGGCACTGCACCCGAAGCGCTGCAATTTTCGAAATGGAGGTATATATGTATACGTGTTACATATGGGCACAATGTGCGGGGAGAGACCGAAGGGCTGCCATGTGTATACAACCCGTTATATGCACGCGAGCTATATACATATATAGGCCGAAATGCAAAATGTGTTGCACACATTACATATAGGCGTACATCGAGCGTTGAACGAGCGACAACGCGAGCGTGTACATGTGCATTTATATACCTCACCGCGCTCTCGAGTACTCCAATTAAGGCTAATGATTTTACGCATTTCATACCCACCCCGTCTCTCTCTCTCTCTCTCTCTCTCTTCTATCTTCATGAACGGGGGTGTGTGCACGTGAAAGTGTCATGCGTGCATGGGATGCTGTACAAAGGGTGCGACGGTTTTGGCGATCTGCTCGAGTGCGTACGTCGGGAGAAATGATGCAGATTTTTTTCTCCCCCCCCCCAAGATTATCTGCAGAACTCTGGGCTGGAGGTGTCGAGTACATACAGATATCAAACCATATTTTAATTCTTTGCTTTTTGAAATATCCAATTACTCGATGAGAGTCGAGATAAGTAGAATAGTGGATTTTCACAAGAAAAAAAAAAAAAAAAATTTTTACTGCAATCATGAAAAATATTACATCGCGTCACAGATTTTTATAACTCTAGGTTGGGGGTATTTGAATACGTATGGATAACAAACAATGTCTTAAATTATTGCTTTTTGAAATATCCAATCACTCGATCAGAGTAAAGATAGTAAATTCTTATTGAGGACTGAAGACGCAATTACAGTGGTCCCATCTAACGGTACAATGAAATTTTTTTTTTTTTACTGCAATCGTGAAAAATGTCTTTTTTTATTGAGTTACACTCTGACAGTACGTCAAGTGTTGCCACGAACGAAGCCATGCACATGTTCCCAAGCAGTTAGCAAATCAAGTGTTACGCCAAACTTGGTAACGTGTGGATGAACAAAAACAAACGAAAAATCGTTATCTCCGCAAACTGCTCTAGTCTTGCAATGATATTCAAAACGTAAATCAAAACTATGCATTGCATACTCCATCGAAACTGTATAATAATGGACCTTTATCGGCTTAAACCCTACTAAAATTTCTCAGGAGGGATCTCAGGTGATTTCTCATCTCAAAATCTCACCTGAGAAATACAATTTTATCCTTCTTTTTTTTCATGTTATCAACGTACTTAATCAATTTCCGACAACTTTTGAAAAATTTAAGTCCAAAATTGACAAATGGTCTGAGTGAGAAATTTACAAATATACAAACATATAATACATATCGGTACACCTTGTGGATCGAGCCTATAGTGGTGTACTGTAATATGTACACCTTAAGCCCAAAAGTTGTATAGCTCCAATGTAAACTCGAGGTGTACATCAAGTGTCGAGACGCAGGTTTATCAATAAAAAAATACAAAAGATACGAAGGGTGATTTGCCAGAAGCGTGTAGCTATACAGATTTACAAGGAAGAAAAGTAGGATTTTTTTTGCGTGCTATATATGCTCTGTACTCTACAATATCATCTCTCATCGCTCTTATCTACCGAAAAAATCATTTTTAACTAATTTTTTGTTTTTATTGAATTTTAGGACAAAAGCCATAAAAGTTTCAATTAAACTTTCAGCTCAGCTGCGCCTCTTATGTGTAAAAATGTAAAAGTATTCTTTTTTTTTTTTTTTTTTTCACTACTGCTTGTTTTATCGCTTGGACATAACAAACTACAAAAAATTCCCTTTCTCACTACCTCCACTTTCATCGGATCGTTTCTTTACGAAACTTTCAGCGCCATTTGATCGCGTAAGTTTGTAGATTTCCACTGTGCAGAGAGAACGAGCGCAGTGCTCTAACCGTGGTGACAAAAAAAATTTTTCTTGAAATTTATTAGGCCCATAATGCTTCCGGAAAAAACTTTTCGATCAATCGCAAAATATATACATTCCTCACGAAAAACTTTAACTTCAATTTTCTATCGATAAATCATTTCTTACTTATATTTGCAAGTGATTAAATATAAAAAGTACGCTGTTACGGAATAAGATTTGATATACCTTATTTTTTCTTGAAAAATGCATAAAAATATGATATTATTTTTTTATTGGTTTTTTTATGAAATAATACATAACGTATCTTATTCTTGACTTCGTAAATATAGTAGTTATAACGTATATATCGATTCGTATAAAAGAGAATATTTAAATAAATACTGATGAAAAATTCATTTAACATTAACTTGAGTTTAAACAAAAGCTTACGAAAATGAAAAAAGTTATCACCATTTAATGCGTTAGAAATTCCCGACGATTGTAATTAACAAAATTTAGTAATAATTCAATTTGAAAATTCATTCCGAAATAAAACATGATTTTTAGTTACTGTATTCATAATAATGACATGACAGTGGAAGTTAATTAAAAAAAAAAAAAATTACTTTAAATGCCTAGATAACTTGTACGTGAATTAATATTTTATAAAGATACTTCATTATTTATTAAATCAAATTAATTTTTACCTAAAATTTAATAACAAAAAATTACACGATTCGTGAAAATAAATGAATGAAGGAAAATAAACAAACCTCAGTAACGATTGAGATTGTAGTAGCTCTTCAAGAATAAAAAGATAAAAATAATTTGTAAAAATTTGTAAGGAAACAATAAAATATATAACCGCTGGATACATAATATACAATACGGTCGAATAATGGTAGTTTTCCTACGAGTTTGAAAAGTCTCTGTTTGCGAACCGAGAGGTTTGCGGCCCGAGCCGAAGGCGAGGGACGTAACGAGGTTCGTAAAGGAGACTTTTCGAACGAGTATAGGAAAACTGCTTTTTTGCCCGAGGAAGTACCAGCCTCCCAAAACCACCCGAGGGCGGAGAAATTCTTTTAGTACATAATGGACTCGAGTGAAATAATAGTAGTTTTCCTACGAGTTTGAAAAGTCTTTGTTTGCGAACCGAGAGGTTTGCGGCCCAAGCCGAAGGCGAGGGACGTAACGAGGTTCGTAAAGGAGACTTTTTGAACGAGTTCCGGAAAACTGCTTTTTCGCCCGAGGAAGTACCAGCCTCCCAAAACCACCTGAGTGCGGAAAAATTATTTAATTACACCACTTTGCAACATTTACGTATACTTTACGCGTAAAGAAATTTAAAAAAATTATTCGTACGTGCAATAAGACGCCAATCAAAAAGTATTAGGACAAACTGCTACATACATGCAAATCGACGATAAGCCTTCACGGCAACCAATTTTCTCGCACATTTGCTATTTTCAATATCAAAGCCAAAATCAAACAAAATAGTGAAACAAAAACTGTCATTGTGTGCACAATTGCAGAACCCCCACACATTCTTCGAAAAACCTGTAAGACGCATCTTACCTTTTCAAGTCAAAAAAGAAAAATATATCGCACTTGAAATCGCACGAAAGGNCCCCCGATTTTAATAGCGAGTATAGAAACTATTGACTCTATTGCTCAACACAGTTTGTAAACATATCACTTATGAATATTTATAAAAGTCAAATGGTTTTCCTTATGATAAATATACTTCTTGTTTGCTTTAAAAATATTGTTTGAATTCCGACATACTTTAATCTGAATTACAAGTGAAAAGATACTTATGAAAATCGTTGGAGTATCACCAACACTGGTAAATGAAAAAAATTTTTAATGAAATGGAATTAAATTTTTGAATGAAACATAATGGAACTTCTTACAAATTCCTTGTAATTTTATTAAAGAAAAAAATAGACAACTTGATTTATTTTAGAAAAAAAGTACAAAATCTGTTATAAGCTGTATTAGTATACTTGGGTTGTCAATTGTCAATTCCTAATGAACATCATTGTATCACATTACAAACTGTCGATTTTAATAAGCGCAATACACTAAGAAGACAATTGTTTACAAATATCTCATGTAATATCATAAATCCATTTTCTAGCATACACTTCACTTGGAACATTATGTCAAATCAGTTTTTTGATGCGATTTTATTGATTATTTGTGTTAACAAAGGCGATTCCTTATTGGCCATTGTCTGGAACAACTGGGTATCAACAACATCTTTCACGTGACCAGCAAAAAAGTTGAGTGCTAGTTCTTTCAAATTATTGGCATTGTAACGTTCGGCAAAGTTAAGAAGTTCAACCACATTATTAATGGACAATGTCTTGCCAAGAGCACTTTCGCAAAGCTTTTTTAAGCCTTCGAAATTGTACTTATCAGCAGCAGCCAACACCTCCTTAGTAGAATTTTCAAGATTAAGAACTTCTCCAAAGTAAATGAACCGCAGGACTTCTTCCATTACTTCGGGTCTGATATCCGTTATTTTGACAATGTTTTCATTTTTCTCATTTGTGTTGTGTCTAAACATAGCTGCAAAAACCTCACTACGAGCAGACAAGATGCATTTGTGAGCCTTGAACTGTCTTTCTTGAACCTCTAGTATGACATCACTGTGATCACCAGTAAGTAACAATGTCTCTATATCGTCGACAACTTTCGTTTTACAATCATCTGTTTTGTTAATCGTAACATTAATGGCACAATTAAATACAATTCGATCGTGATCTAAATAACCGGAACTTTTTTGTATAGAATCAGTTCTTATCAAGCGTTTGAAGCCACATTTCTGACCACGAGCAACGGTTTCCTTCACATCAAAATCTTTATTCGAAAATTTATTGTTAAGTAGAGAACACTTAAATTGTATTGTTAATTGAGGTTCTATACAGGATTTGACGAGTAGAAGTAGTGATAAATGATTTTTTTGCGATTCAGTGACGCCTTTGGGAAAAAGTTGTAATTGAAACTCGTACTCGTTACTACCTCCAATGTGGAATACAGATGATTCTACTTTTTGTCCATATTTAAAATCACTAGTTATCTTGATAAAATCTTTAATGACCCATTTGTAGTTAGCTTTCAATACGTATTCATAATGCACTTCATTGACAAATTTTGTTTCTTTATCAGAACTAGGGCTAGTTCTTTTCTGTTTTTTGCATTCTGGTTCCCCAAGCTGAAAACCATATATTGTACGTAAATATTTTCAACAGCTTTGATCACTTTTCTTTTCTTCCTTGAACACTACAAAAATACTTACGTCAGTGTCAGTAGCAGTAGTAACACTTGTATCCGATGAAGACTCCGAACTGAATGAATCATTTGAAGATTCAGAAAGAAGGTTTCCCCAAGATCTTCTCATTTTGCATCTGGGATCCTAAAAAAATGTAATGCTAGTTACATAATACGCTAATAAAAAATACTCTATTAAATCTTTGGAATTTTAAGTGCGACTTTTGCTTGTAAACAAAGTTTCAATATTTGGAGGTTAAGTCAACCGAATCCTAATATGAATCGGTTAATATTAACACAATGCTTATTTCTAGTAGATTTTTGCTTTTCAACTTATATATACATATGAATTAACTAATAAAGAAATAAATGATTACCATTGTACTGTACTGTGCGTGGGTCAGCGTCGAAATTTGGAGAAACTGTTTTGATTTGTTCAAAGAACTAGAAAAATATATCGAACAAAGTAGAAGCTAAGTACTTACTGTTACTTAAACTTAACAGTTTCAGTGATAACTGCAAAGAGGCTATAGTTGTGCGCTGTTATCCATTGTTTTGTTTTGTATCATGTCTTATCTTGGGCTCGGTCACATTTCAGTGTCACTTCATGTACATATATCACACGCATCTATGTTTATATTTGCACTCAATCTTGAGTGACGCCAACTTTTCAAGAACAAAAACCCTACGTCTAGTAAGTATATTATACTTCAATTTAATGTAATTCCATCATACGATAAGAGAGTTGCAGATGTTAAATAAATTGAACAGTTATCTTTACTGACGAACATAATTATTCATTACACGAACTTGTTGTACGCGAACAACAAAAACAAAAAAGGTGTAAATACTACTGATTTTATTATTTTTTTCGGTCCGATCGTCAACATAAATTGTGTTGTATTTTTTTTTTTTTTTTTTTTTCATTATACGTATACGTGTGATAAATCCGCTAAAAATTGGATGAATTTTCTGAAACTCATTGACACAGTGCCTTATTAGTGGTGTGAAATAAATTGCAATTTGCCGCAAATAGCACAAACAATGTCAATTTTTTTTTTATATCTGTAAAATTAGTTGCGGCTGGTTTATAATTGATTACATGGCTCTACTGTGAGTTAAAATAATCATTCAGATTAGCGCCATCTAGCGTTGCAGATTTTTGAACTAAAAAGTGGCCCTAAACTTCTGAACCAGAGCAATCACGCTTAGAGCCATTTAGTCAATTATAAACCAGCCGCAACTAATCGTATAATTATAAAATTAAAAAATAACAATACATGTGTTCTTGGCGGCAAGTTAACAATCTATCTTATGCTCAAAAATTTATCTTTAAAAGTACAAATACGTAAAGGTCGATTTTTTGGTAAAAAATAGATTGTTAACTTGCCGCCAAAAAAACATATATCGTTATTTTTTTATTTTATAGCTTAATTATGAGTTGCGGCTGGTTTATAATTGATTACATTGCTCTAAGCGCTAAAGCTAGGGTTCAAAAGTTTAGGGCCACTTTTTAGCTCAGAAATTCGCAACGCTAGATGGCGCTGATCCAAATAATTATTACTATTTATAGTAGAGCCATTTAAATTATTATAAACCAGCCGCAACTGATTGTATGGTTGTTAAATAAAAAGTTGACGTTGTTTATGCTATTTGCGGCAAGTTTACAATAGGCGGTTAATAAATGGAGGTTGGGTTCTTTGTTTATTTATGACACTTGAAATTTACTTCTCTGTAATACTTAAATGTATTTTTTATTTGGTGAGATGTAATGCTCCATTCTTAAGAGACTCTTCGTGTGACTGTGAATCACTGTGAGAAATCAATGGTTTTACTTATGAGGTGATGTGTGAAATATTAAATTACATCTATAGTGGCAAAGTTGAAAATCTTGAATCGAATACTCTTGAGTTATTAGCTGCTGCAAATAGATTTGATTTGAATGGACTGAAACTTATGTGTGAAAACAATTTCCTCCATGGATTAAATATTTCCAATGCTTCAAGCCTTTTGTTGACAGCAGATGATCACGATGCCAGCACATTGAAAATAAAGGTCATGGAGTATATTGCTTTGAATGTAGCACAAGTGACGGAAACAGCAGGATATGAAAAGCTAAAAGCTACAAGACCAGATTTGATTGTTGAAATCTTCAGCTCAATGGTAGATATAACATAAAAGTTGAACATTTAAAAACATTTTTAATTTTTCAACAATTTTGTGATAATTTATTGCAGAAAAAAATTCATCAAGAAACTGGAGCATCGTTCGCATTAGATATTAAAAGAAAAAAAGTGTGTTGACTTTCCTTTTTCATACTATTAGCCATATACTTATGCATGTAAATCATTGACACAGTATATTTATTGAGTTACCTGAATGAACGATGTTTTTATCCCATTATTTGTCTATTTTATATACTATTGTATACTTTAATGATAATTAGTATGAACTTCCTTGTCACTTATTAGTATTTTGAATAAAGATATCAACTTTTTTTAATGCATATTTCAACAGTTTATTTTTATTCCATTCATCCCCAATTGATGCTAAAAAATTTTCAAGATAGAGAACATTTTAATGAAACAAAGCCATCACAATTCAATTATTAATCCTCTCTAGGAATTAATGATGGACAAGAAGACAAATAGTTCCAGCAAATGTTGTCGGTTGTCTCAATTACTGCATTGTTGCTCTCAAACAATGGGGTGTTCATTTATTGATGGTCGAAACGTTTAAAGGAGTTGGATAGTCTGCTCCTTTTTGTTGATGGCATTAATTAACTTTGTTAGCTTTTTAAGTTAACTTTCTTGAAAAGTAAACTGAAACGTCGCTCAACATACCTGCAGAGGATGCATCATTGTTTCTCTTTAATACTTTCAAGTAAAAGATATAATGTAAACTTGCCGCAAACATTCCAAACAACCTTAACTTTTATTTTACAATCATACAATTAGTTGCGGCTGGTTTATAATCGATTAAATGGCACTACTATAAATAGTAATAATAATTTGGATCAGCGCCATCTAGCGGTCTTCATTTTTTAGCGAAAAGTGGCCTCTAAAATTCTCAATCAGAGCAATCAGGCTTAGAGCTATTTAATCAACTATAAACCAGCCGCAACTTATAATGAAGCTATAAAATAGAAAAATAACGATATATGTGTTTTTGGCGGCAAGTTAACAATTTATTTTCTACCAAAAATGGACCTCCCATGTATTTATACTTTTAAAGATAAATTTTTAAGCATAAGATAGATTGTTAACTTGCCGCCAAAAACACACGTATCGTTATTTTTTTATTTTATAGCTTCATCATGAGTTTCGGCTGGTTTATAATTGACTAAATGGCTCTAAGCGTGATTGCTCTGGTTCAGAAGTTTAGGGCCACTTTTTGGTTCAGAAATCCGCAACGCTAGATGGCACTGATCCAAACAATTATTTTAACTCACAGTGGAGCCATGTAATTGATTATATAAACCAGCCGCAACTAATCATATGGTTGTACAATAAAAAGTTGACGTTGTTTGTGCTATTTGCGGCAAGCTTAAAATTTATTTTTTATCGTAAAATTGACCTCCAAAAGTATAGATATTCTACCTACATGCTGTTATCTTTAGACAACTAACAACTACAAAACGTCTTAGTGATGGAATTTGGTATCCATACGATTTCAGTCATGATCATTGTTTTGTGGGTAGTAGTGATTACTATAATTAGGTACTCCACTTCATCACGTATATCACACATTGTGCTCTTTTTCCGCATCTCCCTTCCCCCTTACCGACACAGTTGGCGTCGGCATAAGAGAAATTGCTTTGGTTGGTTGTTGGTAGCTTATCAACAATTAACACGATACCCGTAGGTATATATGTGTATACAGGTATACATGACAATGGACATGTATAGATATTGAATGAACAAACAAAATAAATATCCGCCGCGTCAACTTCATTTTGCGCCAATATAAAATTGTAAATTCCTGACAGACTTGAAGTTTTTCATCTTTTACTCGCACTTATATGTCCTTATGTATGAATAAGGTAAAAGAGTAAGCAAAAGTGTCTGCAGTAAAAGAAAGTAAGAAAAGAGTAAAAACGCAGAGCAGAAAGGGGTGACACGCGCTCACGTTTTGCAACGTCTCCCAAGTCCAAACAAGTATATACTTATAGCCCAACGGCAGCTTGTGTACTTATAGTAGGAAATATTTGTTGGTTTACATATTTTTATTAAGTAAAGTACGGTGTGCAGAGAGAGTATATTCATATAGTTTTAACGTCACATACAGTGCGCGCGTGTGTGTATGCGTATAATTTAACCCCGAGAAATAAGTATAATATACTTATGCGTGTACCCAAGAGATAATAAAAAGAGTGTAGTCGGGTTGGGCGAAGAGCTGTCGCTGTGCTGCGGAAGCAGCTAGGCTGGTCGTGGTGGTGCTGTCTTGGACGACTGCTGGCTCCGAAGCTAAGAAGAAGAGGATGGCTGGCTTCACGGAGGGTGCCCTCGTGAAGAAGCTAATGGAGCTCAATCCGTCGCAGCAGAGCATACAGACCCTCTCCCTCTGGCTGATCCACCACAGGAAGCACCACTCGACCATTGTCAAAGTCTGGTTCAAGGAACTCTGCAAGTGTAAGTGATCTATATTGTTTTTTTTTTTCTACTTTCGTTTACTACCTGGAACGTCTTCCTCGGGGATGGAGTTTAGTTGTACACAAGGGTGCTGGACGCGAGCTCGTTTCTAGGTTAGAAGCTGTTGCAGCTACTTGGTGTTTGATTTTATCATGGAGTTGTATAAAATTTTCTCTCTTTTCTAAAACTATTTTTTACGTTGAGTCTCTTTTGCTACACTTTATCGCTGCATCGTAAAATTTTTCTGTTAAAAAAATGATAGATATTATTTTCACTGTAATACATTGATCAAAGCTGTCAAACTTAAACGACTCGTTTAAAACTAGATAACAGTGCACCTGATTAAAAAAAATTTGCTTATCACAGTAATTTAATACTACACTTGTACATGGTAAACTGTGAATGGGTCGAAAGTTAATATTCATTGGTTTAGTTAACATAAAATTTATATGAACAATCCCTTGATACATTATAAATAATTATTGCTCAAATATTTTAACACAATTATTTTTCTGATTCGCGTCTTTAAATTAAGTTACTTACGTATTTTTCATATTCTCATATGTTTTTTCGTATTTCAGCTAAGGACAACCGCAAATTGATGTTCATGTATTTGGCTAATGATGTCATACAAAACAGCAAGAAAAAGGGTCCAGAATTTGGCAAGGAGTTTGCTTCTGTTTTACCAAAGGCATTTGATCACATGAAACACTTTGATGATAAAACAAGAGATAAAGCATGCAGACTAATAAGTATATGGGAGGAGAGAGGAGTTTACGATAAATCACAAATAGCAGATTTTAGAGCAGCGTTTTTCAGTCCTATTAACGATATTACCAAGGAACCTGGTACACCTCCATTGCCAAGGAAGAAACCTAGAATTGAATTGGAAAAAGTATTTGTTTCATTTATTTGAATAATCACACTGTACACGCCCGTTGTTGCGTACAAGCAAATATACGTGACATGGTAGTAATTCATAGAGTTGAAAAGTTGATTATTATGCAGAAATTTTGTCAGTAAAATTGTACAACCAGTACTTAGTATATGTTCTTGTTTTTAGATGCTAATAAACTCAAGGTTTCGCTTTGTGTACGTGACAACGGGCATACACATTTCACATATTTATTTGTTATTGATTTGCAATCCATGCATTAAATTTTTTTGCAGAAAGAGAAGAAAGAAAGAAAGAAATCCGAGACTGAAATCGAAGTTGATGGTACCAAAGAGCTGCATGTAACATTAAGCCCACGAACGCCAGGTGGTGATCCACCAGAAACTGAGGAACTCATCAAAGCGTTAATGGTTAATGTGATTTTTAAACTAAAAAAAATTGAAAATAAACATTTTTTAATAAATATAGACTGTCCAAACAACACAAATAAATCTATTTCTCTTCGAAATTCATATGTCAAGTATGTTAGATTAGGGAAAAATATATAAATAGATAATTTCTACTCCTACACATTACCAATGAAGAACGTTGATTTTATCTGTTTCCTACAAAATTTTTTTCCGCAATTGTCATTGACTTTTTCAACCAGAAGCATTATATGCTGTTTCTGTGGCTCAATATTTTTTTCTCGAACATTAATTTGACATGAAGTATTTTGTTGATTTTTGAAATTCCTTGATTTCAAACAATTTTGAATATAAACACCTGTAATTTCTTAATGTACTGTAAAATAAGTAGTTTCGTTGAACGTAAGTAAAAAAATTCATAAAAAAATTACAGGATCTTGAAAACACAGCATCATCAGATGCTGCAGTAAGAGAGCGCATAGCGTCCTTTCCACCGGAGGTCTCCGAAGTATCTCTGCTGGCAAATTTAGCAGATCGCTCGGCAGCTGATCACTTAAGCGTTGCTGTGAACGAAGCCGCAGCTTTACTTGCTGATTACAATGGACGATTGCAGGCTGAAATGGAAGACAGAAGGAGGCTACTCACAATGCTGAGGGACTACACCGTAGCCCAGCGACAACTTTTGCAGCAAGCTCAGTCAACGCTAGAGGTATTGTATAGTTTTATTTTTTTTTTTAAAGCTGATGCTTATTTAACTTTATTTGTCACTCTTTGAACCACCTTTACAGGATTACAAGGAAAAATTGAAAAAGGTCTGTTCTGTGCGAGCGGAAGTTAAATCGCACATCTCCAATCTTCCAGACTTGACGCAGTTACCAGATGTCACAGGTGGATTAGCACCATTGCCTTCAGCCGGGGACCTGTTCTCCATGCACCACTAAGCGAATGTTCAAGCCAACATATTACGAAAAAGAAAAAAAACGTTTTTACACATCAGTGGAATTCGTAAATTTAGTCGAGGTAATGGGGATGAATTGTCGCTCTTCCTGCTACACACAAGACTAGATCTAATGAACTTTGTAGAATTTAAGCTAGGAAATTTTCCTAAAGCTAGAAATTAAATTTTTATGACACTGATTTTTCAAAAAGAAAATAATGTGTGGTCCTGCGATTGGATACAGACTTGAGAAAATATTGTAAGAGTATACAGGAGTGAAAACTGAAAAAAAAAGAATGAATGTAGACGTCTTGAAAAAAAGGGTACTTTTTTTAGTCCAGTTGGTTTTGACTTTCATACCCATGAGCATATCAAAAAAATCGTACTAAATGAAGATTAATGCAAAAGACGATTTAAGTCATTTATTTAATTCATTTGACACAAGATCCAAGTATTGATCGCGAAAACTTTTAAAATCATTAGCTATTTATAATCTTTTATTCAATAATCATGCATTCGAGAAATTCAAAATTGACTGGGCATCTCTAATTGTTTCAGTGCGTCAATTATTTTTTAATAATTTTTTCGTCGGTTTTTTTTATCATGTAAATAATAATTGATAATTTGTTCGTCGAAAAACATATTTTCTAAAGAACTACTATTATTGTTTAGTTTTCTTCCTTATACGTAAGCTTATGACGAGTTATTTACAATTGTGTACATACATGATGCTATTTTTAAATAAGCAAATGTTAATTTTGAATTGCTTAAATCGTAATATTATGAAAACATTAAGACACAGCACACTATTAATAAATGTTTTCAACGTTATTAATTTATGATCTTCTTTTCCTAAGTATGAAGCTTATAAAAGTGCATTGAACAAGATAAACTAAATAAGAAATAAATGAATCAAATTGAACAAGCTTTTCTCTCATTGATTTTTTACATGTATTTATATATTTCAATATATTTTAGTAAGTCGATAAGAGAATTCATTAATCGTATACACAATAATATCGTTTGTTTACACTACTTTTCACATTCTGCACCAAAGTTTGAAGTAATTATCTGTCCGAGAGATAAAATAATTATGTACAAAAATAAGGTAAATTACTTCAAACTATGTAGCATATATTTTGCATGTTCAAAAAGATAAAACATCATTAACTAACAAAATTTCCTTTGAATTAATTCATACCAGATGAAAAAAAAAGTAAACATAAACGTCCTTCAACGGCATCAGAGAAAGTCAATCGCTTTTACTATTATTTGTAAAATACGAATTTTCTTTATACAATATTGTCACATTTCTACCAAGAGCTTTTGTTTTCCTGTTAAGTTTCATGAAGATGAGGTGGCCTTGTAGGTTTTAAGATCAGTTTTCCAGTGTCATCACAACTCATGTTAAAATCACCCAGGATGCTTCGAGCTCTCTGTGTAATAATACTTGGTGCTATCACTCTTCGATGAATACCCAGCATAAATAATACAACTACAAATCAAGTCAAAACATGTAATCGTGCCTTTCTTGTACTTTTGTAAATTTTCTTTCAACTTACCTAACAGTAAACTAGCTATTGTGAAAAATGGATGATTCCAGAGACTCTGAGTAAACGGCACCGCAGAAGTATTGGGATCTGTGAGCCAGTACCAAGCACCAACAGCTGTACAAATGGAAATGAAGCCCAGCAGTACTGTAAACAAATAAATATGTAAGTCAAATAGGTTATGTACAAAAACATTAACTGTTTCTTACAAGCTCGACCGGCACGAAAGAACTTTCATAAACATTGAAGCAATTTGATAGTAAGAAGTCTGGTACTCGTCAAAAATAAAAGAATATTTGAAAAGAGCTTACTCCTCCACCGCAAAGTTGCTGGCTGCAAGCTCGAAATAACCTCAGTCAGTCGCCTCTCGAAAGCTTTTAAATCTGAAATCAACGGAGATAAAGGATCAACCAAATGATTGTTATAAAGAAGATCCTGCACTTATATACTCATGAATTTCAAGCCTCTGCGCGGTTGGTCCGGTCGTAAACAAAACAGTGTAAATAAAAACACTCACCTTCACAGACAGTCTGATCGAGAGACATTTTTCTCTCTTTTCGCGATAATAAGCGTAAGTATGAAAATCTTTAGAAAACCATTTAATAGTTGTTTTATAAAAACTTTTTTAACGTTTAATTTAGGAAAATAACAACTTTCGTAAATCAAAGCGGCTGTATCACCTACAGCCGAATACTCTACATATATATACTGACTGCACTTATGTGTGACAGTTCTTCTGCTTCTGCTACCGCCGCCATCTTTGCTACCAACATTGAAATTTTTTTTTCACTCGTTGGTAACTTGATTTGGCGGAAAAGTTTAGTTTAAATGACAAACGATGGAATGTATAATAACATAAAATAATGTGTATTTAACCGACGTTATTTATTATCACTTTAATTTTTGTCATTATTGTAATTTTATTTTTATCATTATAAAGGATGAAAAACAGTTGTAATTGATTCAATTACTCAATTAATTCAGGTATGTATCTAAGTAATGATAAACAAAAAATTAAGTAAATATAGTTTTTATTCAAAGTTTGATTATTAAAAAACTCAAGATATAATGTTTAAAAACGAACGCTTTCCAAACTGTTAAACTGTTGACAAGTAACAAGTTAAAAATAGTAGAAAAATGATGAAAATCGATGATAAATAAAATGCTTACAACTATTACGGTGCTATAAAAATTGTCATTCTACGCGTACAAGAATTGCTTTTTAAATGTGTATATACGTGGGAAGAGAAAAAAATAATATTATGTCAGGAAAAAGAATCGCTCTAACAAGAACATTGCACAAAATACATTGTGACATATCATTACAAAAAATGTAAAAAACAAATTCAGTTACGATAATAAACTATCTTATTTTGCTACGTCCGTTCGATCTGAGAAAAGAGTAACGGCAAGCCTTGCAACATCCTTTTTTGAATACTTCCATCTCGCACTTGTGCTTCGCTTCTTGACTTCCGCTTCGTATTTTCCAACAATCCAATAGCACATCTCGGCATTCCTTTTCTAAAAAAAATTTTTTTTTTTAAATTATCGTCCGAAAATTTAAAAAACCGGTTTTCCAAACTACAAGTAGGTAAGTACATTGGATAACTAACCAACGTCATTTTCACTGTCCGCATCCTTAGATTTGTTTTTGTTGCAAGAAAAATCGTTGCAGTGCCTCCTGCTCGGTGGCCTCTTTTCCTCATCGCACTCCAACACGCTCGCGTTCATGGGAATACCATCGGGCCCGATGCATTGAACCTTACGTTTTTGGTAGCCTCGTCCGCAATTTCGGGAACACTGGACCATTTACATGATTAAAAATACATATTTTCTACTCATCATTTGAAAATGAAGAAATTCTTTTATTCCTTCATTCGGTGCTACCGTTTACGGTATACCAAAGTTTCTGTGATATATCTTTCGTAGGCAACAAGTATTTATCAAGTCATTTCGTTAAGACGAATAAATTGTATACTCTAAACGTTTTTTAAAATTTTTTTATTTGAAGGAGACTAATGATGTCGATCAACTTAAAAATACAATCTACATAGGCATCTTAAATAAAAAAAAAGATAGATTATATTTACTCGAGTCCAGTCTGACATGAACCAAGTGGCATTGCAAGGCGGACCCATGCATCCCCTCGTTTGTTCCGGTGGATTGCCCTGGCAATTGGAAGGCTGCACGACTTTCAGGACCCCCAAGAATTTGGAAACACAAGCCACCTCTCGCGTCTCCATACCCATGTCGCACGAAGAGGAACACTAGCAAAGATGCAACCCTATATGTATACGTAAAAATTCTATAGACATGGAGTAATTTGTCCTTACCTTCGTCCAGGGCCCGACGAACCACTGTCCGCACAACTGCTGGCTGACGCAGATTTTGTTGATCATCGGCATTTTGTCCTCGGTGCAGGTGTCGTTTTTCGTGAAATTCTCGCAATAGAGCCTTCGCGACATCATACCCGAACCACATTCGGCTGAACACTGAATAAATGGTAAGTTGGTCATTCAATACGAAAAAAATAATAAAAAATAACCCGTACGTGTCTTGAACGGAGTGTCAGCTTTTTTTACAACCGCGCCAACACTTACGATGTACATTCGGATTTCGCGGATATACGTAAAACGTAACTTTAATTTTGACAAAAGCCACCGTCCTTCGATAATTTACCTATACTCTACCAAAGACCTAAAGCTTAACTCTCTCAAAATTAACGATCACGTTATCCCTTGCGCGAAATCGTTAAGACATTAAACCCTTGATTTACCATTGCAGCCCTCAATTTGCATATTATAGTGGACAAAGGTGGCGTGTTGCCATTTTTATAGTATACCTTACGAAGTAAAAGATCTTTTGACTTACAAAAATCATAAGCTTTTTCCGACGTTTTGCCAACTTTATTGAACTTTATTGTATCAACCTTATAAAATACGCAAAATAATTAAATTGTGTATAATAATAATAATAATAATAATAATAATAATAAAAAAAAAAAAAAAAACATTTAATACCTCGTCAGGCCACGCGCTGTACAGCCACGACATGTGAGTGAGGGCCTCGGGAATCTCGTTGCCAACGACCGACGTGGCCTTGCAGTTGCCCATACTGCAAGCTTCCTCGGTGGCTGGTTTGTCCTCCGCGTTACAACCCTTTCCCAACGCATTGATGCAGGTGACGAGTCTCGTCCTCGTGCCATTGCCGCAAGTCACAGAGCACTTCCATGTACATCATGAAATTAACAACATTGTTTATTTGAAGTGTACTCTAACTGGACCTTTGGCGAATCCCACAAAGTATCGGCGCGGTATAAGTACGAGTGGTATAGCCAACAACAACAAAAAAAGACATTCGTACCGGTGACCACTTTTGAATTTTCCAGCGTGGCGAAGGGCCCAATGTTTGTTGCTTGGAAGCCGGGCTGGGCTTGGCCGTCGAGTACATGTCGCAGTCGGGCATGTGGCAGGCTTCCACGAGGGCTATTCCATCCGTGGACTGCGAGGCACAGTTGCGATCGTCGAGGCGGATCTTCAAGCTGTCCACCATCTTTTTGATGCAGTACAGTTGGCGCGTACGCGTTCCGTTGCCGCACGTTACCGAGCACTTGCTCCAAGGGGTGCCTTCCCATCTGTTTGAAAAAAAAAAAAAAAAAGAAAAAAAGAAAATGAGTTTGCGCTATACTTTGTATGAGGGGTTGTCTGTAAACTACGTGACTTCATTTCAACCACAATCTGACGGCCCCCCTATGTAGTCCAATGTAGCTTTTACTTGGAACGTTGCTTTTTTGGTATAACGTTTTTTATGCAAATGAAACTATGTCGAACTCCCCATGTCCCCCCCCCCCCCACTGTCATTTTGTCTCTTTTTCTGGTGTCTTGACCACGTAGTTTATATAACAACCCCTAAATTCGCTATGTTACATATTAAAGATTCTTCTTGCCCTTACTGAGGCTCGCAAGGGTTGTTGTTGCATCCCACGGGCTCTGATCTCGGTTTTTCCAATGACTCGCACTTCTTGCTGGCCACGTGCTTTCGAGTACGTTGCGTCATGCAAATGTACTTTTTCGACTGAAAACCTTGGGCGATAAAAATGATAAATGTTTGAGAAGCCCAGGGGGTAGAGGTTCTTTGATTTCCTGACTCATAAAAAATAATAATTGTTTTCTACACGAATCTATTTGAACAATTAATCGCTTTTTAATCGATTTGTGTAAAAAAAACATGCTTTTTTTTGTTTCAAGTGGGGATAGGGGGTAATTATGAAAAAACATCATCGAACGAGCACGTATTCATTTATTATTCATCAAGATACTTTGATTTATCGGAAATTATACACACTGTTTTAACGATAGTCATTAATAATATATAGTTACCACCACCACAGGGCTTGCTGCAGTTTGCGAAACCAGTGGACGTCCACATGTACTTTTTTCGCCGTCTGCGTTTCTTCGTCGGCATCGGCGTCGACGATCTCGTTTCGTCCCTCATCATTATGTTTTCGGATATTGCACTGAAAATGGGAAACTCTTGTTTTTCTGAACCACACCGATCGATGTGACATTCATTTGTATCTTATGTTTAAGACAATTTTTACCTTTCCAAGTGTGGCGTTGGCAAGACTTCAAGATCGGAAGGTTTGGTAACGACTAAAGCAACAAAATAATTTTACTTAAAGATTCCCCGTTGCCGAAATCCACGCGATGGAATCCACGTAGAGGCTACGCGAACGCGTCTTCGTGAATGGTTGCACGTGCAACTAATTCCACGTGGACTTCAGAGACGGGGTTCGCAAAACATACGGAAAACCATTTGAAAAACTTTTGGGAAATCACCTTTTGGAGGTACAGTTGATATCGTTGTGAGATGGTCGGGCAGCTCGTATTGGTAAAAAACTTCTGGCTCGCCATGTTGGTATATCAGCTAAAACAATTCGTTTAATTCGATGAATTGAATCGAAAAACCCGTAATTGATATGATCCACGTACCGTGACGTCGACAGCCGAGCTCAGAGGGCCAGGGGCGTAAAAAGTTTCCGGGGTGTAATCGTTACGGCGGATGTAGACGAAAGTCGTTCCGGCACCCCTGTACTTGCCCGACGAGACGATGTTGTAATCCTCGTTGAACAGGTAAGTGCCGTTTTGTAATCTCACGGCTTAACGGACAAAAATCAGTTTTCCGTTATACGTCGTAGTTCGAGACAATAAACGTTTTATTAAAAATACATATACCTAAAAAATTCCTTGTGCGAGACAATTCCGTTACGTTGATGAATTTGGCGCCCTCTGGTATCGAGGTTACAAGATAGTAGCCAGGTTGGGTTGGGTTTTTCGAAAAAATCCCCGTTTTTTGCCCTCCCGCCTGAACCTGTATCGAACGCTTAAACAATTTTGAATAAAATGAAATCTTATGCATCATCCGATTGTACAATTTTTCCTATAGTAATACTAGAATACATTGTAGTGAGGGGGGAAAGGGATGGGGGTTACTGTAACCACTGATGATTTTTCAGGGCGTGATGAGTCGAGACGGGAAAATGGCAATAAAACGCGCATCGTGCGCGTGAATGAATGCGATAAATGGGAAGAGTCGCGCCCATATAGGTATATGTATTTACCTTTCCACCGGAGTAATAGAGAGAGGAGGGGACGGGGGGCATTATCGCCTGAACTGAGTACAACATGTAGGTACTAGTAGCCATTACCACTACAACTGTAAATGCTACAATGTGCCAACGTGTCTTATTCGACCGGTGATTATTGTCATTATCATTCATATTATTGTCTG
This sequence comes from Copidosoma floridanum, assembly GCF_000648655.2. Next base: position 299,579 of record NW_019379470.1, on the reverse strand, counting down.
GGATGGCATCTGTGTCGTGTGTGTATATATATGTTGTAAATGAGTGACAAGAGAAATAGGAGTAGTTGGGGGGGGGGGGCGTTTGTTTATATATATAGGCTCTATGAAAAGGGAGAAATAGGGGGACACGGTCAATTATCCGTGTTTTACCTGTCCGATGTTCGATTATGTGGGACAATTTTTGCGTCTGGCGCATTGTACGTATGAGTTGTAATGGTGCGATTGTTTGCTTTGAATCATCACTTTTACAACTTTTTGTGACGTACAACTTAGTTGACGGATAGAAAAATTTACAATTAAATGATTTAATGATATTACTTTTGCTATTAAGCAATAGAACTTGTCTGGAGAAAATTAAGACGAATCAAGATGTGTATCAAAGATTCGAGACAATGCAAAGATTAGCAAGTCAAAACATTGGTCTTATGATAAATACTTAAGATGAGCATTATATATTTCGTTTGTGAATTCTATGGACATAAAAAGTATATAAAGTTCTTGATCAAACAGCTTAGAAAAAATTAGAAAAAATTGAAGAAAACTATAATATTATTTCCAAAAAGATTAATCAATAATTGGCGTTCACTTGTCTTTTAGATTTGACAACAGTAACGTGCTATCAGTAAAAATAATAAATAACTTCAGACGTAAATAAATTATAAATCATTGGAATCAAAATAATTCGGGAACAATAAGTCCCATTCACGTCTCAAATGTACGTATCGATCGGTAAACCTTTTCACCGATAACAATCCTATCAGCGCGTGTTATTTAAGAAAATCCACTGATTCTCCTGCATCGTCAAAGCATCAACAACATTTTCCAGCACATCTCGTTACGCGCACGCAAAAATAACAGGTCAAGAGACGAGCGAAAGTTCGGCGCATCTATTTTTTTTTTTTTTTTTTTTTTTAACACACGTGCATGAATTATTTATATATTGCATGCACAAAGCGCGACTTTTCAGACTCCGTGCTACTTGCAAAACCCTCGACGATAACGCCTCTCGCGTGCGTCTTCTTAAGAATACCTAATCGCTCGCTTCGTCGCCTCTTATCTCTTTTCGTCCGAAGTCTCAAATGTTTTCCGAATACCTAGCATATGTGTTTTTTTTTTTTTTTTCGCGAATTCGAAAGCACACGAGCGTGTCTCTCCATCATATTATACCCACGTTACGTTGTATTCTTATACGTTTGCTCTATTTTTTTTACGATAAATTTATTTTACTGGATGCGTACGTGACTGACCTATGTACCCTTACTGTTGAACTGTCAATCATTTTTTGTACGTACTTGAGAAAATAAATAACAAATAGTATATATACCCTACGTGTGCAATAATTTTTGATAATCCGGATGATGGAGCCGATGGGGGATTTTTTCGCGCAACAAAGCCTCTGGTCAGTGACACAATCCGAGGGCACTTAGCGAAAAGCCGATTGGGAACGTATAAGTATATGTGCATCAATAAAGAGCAAATAAGTGTATACCTCCGATCGATATCGATGATAAAAATAAGTATATATACGGGTACCTACGGTGTGTAAATGTATACATGTATACATACATACACATGGGCGAAACCGCGCCCATCGCGTCACACGTCACGTATTTCCCATTTCTCCTTTCCGACGCGCCTCGATCCGCCGTCCCAAGTGTCCTCTCGTGTCTTTTCGCCTCGGATTAGACGAGAAAGTGGTACTTGTGATTCTGGGCTCGGGTGTACGCGTAATTGCATATGAATGGAAAAGTGTCTCCTGCATCAAAAGGGGGGGGGACAGTCAAGTTGAAAAAAAAAAAAAAAAAAAAATGCCATGCAATAAACACCGTGACACGATGAGTTGGGGAAAAGTGTATGTGCGTGTGGCTTTTCAGATGGCAAAATGGTTAAGTATACGAGGGACGGGAGAGGGGTAGGAATTTGAATAATGAAAAGACGTATGACTCGCGGGTGGTATTAACTATATATGAATAGGCTTTGTAATTCATTCGAGAGGGATGAGTCGGCCAATACATGGCGATAGAGCAGTGACCGGAGAATCGAAGATGTCGGAGTTGGCTTTTGGGTCTTTAAGGTGTATCGTCATCCAAAAATGGTGCATATGAACAAAAATCATCATTGTTTCAATCACTGTACTGAAAGGTTGGACTCGCAACAAGTGAAATACATTTCAGATGTTAGAGTTTATCCTATGGTGTTTGTAATTATAAGAAAAAGTAGATCCTACAATGATACAAAATTAACTTCTAGAGATGCTTGTGTGAATGTATGAAATATAACTACTATTAAAAATATTATTCATTAAAACGAGTTTAATTTAATATTTCACATAAAATTCATAAAATTGCTATAATATTTGACGAATCATAATTTCATACTTTTGAATCTACCATATAGGAACTAGTATCGATTGATTTTTATGAAAATACGTTGAAAACGTGCTTTATCATCACTTGTTTAAATTATATATAATTAATATACATTAAAAAAAAATATCTTTTGTGTAAAGTCGTGCAGACAATTTTTCATGGTGGAAATGGCATTTTTATACGATTCTAAATTAACTTTATGAGATTCCGTAAAACTCTTTCACGATTTATCATATTTACTTTGTTAAATTCAACAAGTTCCCAATAAATATTTTACTTTTCTAATAAACGATGAAGGATAATCTTGCAATAACGTACCTACTGTACCGTAGCATTTATAACTAAAATAGCTGATGATCAGGCTGAATTACTCTGATTTTATACGAGACATTTTGTCATGGATATATTAAAAAATTCTTCGATTTCGCTATCTAATGATTGCGCGTGTGCCTCAACGAAACAATAAATTACAAAACTTTTCACAACGTACAGGAAGGAAGAATTAAACGCAGATGCAATATGGGCATGTATTTTTCTATCTTGTCTTCGTCACATTCCTTTTCCGGTCAGCAAAGATCTTATTTCCGGCTGACTTTGCTCATGCACACTTACAGTGTATTATACAAGGTATACCTGCGTAATATACATATAACACAATATAATAAGAAGCGGAGGTATAAGTAGAGAGAGAGAGAGAATGAGATGTACACCAAGTTTGAATCGACGAGTGATTTATTACCCGAAGCGCAGGATTAATCTTGTATGGAAACACATGACCAAGCACGCCTGTGTATATAAATATACATACAGTGCCATACCAAGATGATGATAAATGTTGGATGATGTTACGTGCATACTCGCATACACATATATATATATAAGCGTGTGAGCGATGGTGATTGGAGTCTTTTGTTTTTTATTTATTCGCACGTCGAGTCAACCCTACGAGATGGTTTTCGAGGGACCGCACATTTGCAATTTCGGCAATTGTGTCTGGCAAAGTGTTTTAAACCACGTGACCAGTTGATAAATTATCACATGACATCGACGTGATAAGCGGTAACGTTTTCGTGCAATCACTCAAAATGGTAAATTATTCTGATGAATAAAATATATGGGTCGGGACCGCCTGAAGAGATCGGAAAACAGATGTGAGCTGGCACGAAAAAACAGTTATAAATAAACGTAAAAGTGGTCTAGTACGAGATTTCTTTTTTTTTTTTTTTTTTTTCTCCGACACTTTAACCTTTTTACATGGCAAATTTTAATCGCCGACTGAAGACAGAGGGTCAATACAACACTCGAAACTGCCTGGTATCGCAGAGTATACTTGGATTATGTTTTTTAGTTTTGTTCTTTAGACCCGCTCAATTTTTCATAGGCAGTGTATCGTAGATTTTTAAGAAAACGGTTAATCAAACGTATACATTAAAAAAAAATATCTTTTGTGTAAAGTCGTGCAGACAATTTTTCATGGTGGAAATGGCATTTTTATACGATTCTAAATTAACTTTATGAGATTCCGTAAAACTCTTTCACGATTTATCATATTTACTTTGTTAAATTCAACAAGTTCCCAATAAATATTTTACTTTTCTAATAAACGATGAAGGATAATCTTGCAATAACGTACCTACTGTACCGTAGCATTTATAACTAAAATAGCTGATGATCAGGCTGAATTACTCTGATTTTATACGAGACATTTTGTCATGGATATATTAAAAAATTCTTCGATTTCGCTATCTAATGATTGCGCGTGTGCCTCAACGAAACAATAAATTACAAAACTTTTCACAACGTACAGGAAGGAAGAATTAAACGCAGATGCAATATGGGCATGTATTTTTCTATCTTGTCTTCGTCACATTCCTTTTCCGGTCAGCAAAGATCTTATTTCCGGCTGACTTTGCTCATGCACACTTACAGTGTATTATACAAGGTATACCTGCGTAATATACATATAACACAATATAATAAGAAGCGGAGGTATAAGTAGAGAGAGAGAGAGAATGAGATGTACACCAAGTTTGAATCGACGAGTGATTTATTACCCGAAGCGCAGGATTAATCTTGTATGGAAACACATGACCAAGCACGCCTGTGTATATAAATATACATACAGTGCCATACCAAGATGATGATAAATGTTGGATGATGTTACGTGCATACTCGCATACACATATATATATATAAGCGTGTGAGCGATGGTGATTGGAGTCTTTTGTTTTTTATTTATTCGCACGTCGAGTCAACCCTACGAGATGGTTTTCGAGGGACCGCACATTTGCAATTTCGGCAATTGTGTCTGGCAAAGTGTTTTAAACCACGTGACCAGTTGATAAATTATCACATGACATCGACGTGATAAGCGGTAACGTTTTCGTGCAATCACTCAAAATGGTAAATTATTCTGATGAATAAAATATATGGGTCGGGACCGCCTGAAGAGATCGGAAAACAGATGTGAGCTGGCACGAAAAAACAGTTATAAATAAACGTAAAAGTGGTCTAGTACGAGATTTCTTTTTTTTTTTTTTTTTTTTCTCCGACACTTTAACCTTTTTACATGGCAAATTTTAATCGCCGACTGAAGACAGAGGGTCAATACAACACTCGAAACTGCCTGGTATCGCAGAGTATACTTGGATTATGTTTTTTAGTTTTGTTCTTTAGACCCGCTCAATTTTTCATAGGCAGTGTATCGTAGATTTTTAAGAAAACGGTTAATCAAACGTTTGTTAAAAAAATTATTTTCTCGTACAGAGCAACGTTGTAGTTTTTATAAGCGAAATCGACTTGTTACTCTATTGGCGTGGAAACGATTTCCTGCGCTCTTCCGTAGCGTGTAATTTTCGCGCAATCAGCTTTAAATTTTAGCTCTCGAATGCACCTTCGTCGAACAGGTGCGATGCAGTCCCGAATTTTTTTTTTTTTTTTTTTTTGCGAGCACTGCTGGTGTTGAATTACAAGACGAGATTACTTGTCTGTCATCCCGGAGTAACAGTACGATACACATAAAATAAAAAAATTAATTGGAAAAAAAGATTTTTTTTGTTTCAAATTACAAAAAGTGAGCTGCAAACAATTTACTATAAAATAAAAAACAAAATTTTTTTTTTTAATTCTCTCTACGAGACGATTTATTGAAATCAGCGCACTGCCTGGATTTTTTTTTCCCCTTTTGTTGCGAGCTTGAAAGAAAACTGGAAAATTCGAGCACAGCAATGAGAGCGCGAGGTATTGGGCGATGGTAAATAAGAGCCGACCCTTTCGAAGCCGAAGCACTTTAACGGAGCTATGACGTTAAACTGGCGGCTCGCGTTGCACGGGTTCCGGCTTTATACGGTGTTTGCACGCGTACAAAAAGAGAGAAAGAGAAGAGAGAGAGACTTAATGCGCGGCGTCGCGGCTACACCTGGTAAATCGGTGCCTTAATTATTGTTGCATGGTTTGTGAACTTTACGAGGCATTTTTTTTTTTTTTTTTTTTTTTTTTTCTTAATTTTGAGTGAAGGTTCATTACACATAGCTGTCACGAGTCCATCGGGTGATGGGTTGCTGATGTTGATTGGAATACTGTGCTTTTTTTGTTTTGCTTTTGTTTCGGGTGACTTTTTTACGCACGGTTTATAATATTTATCAATATTTTTCTGTTACCTTGGATGTTCTTCGTATTATGTTAAATTAACTATTCGTCAAAGAAATGCTTGGTTAATTGAATTAAAATTAAAATTTAATTTCTAAATCTATCTTTAAAAAAACTACTGATTAATTCATCAAGTTTCAGGATTCTCATGGAACTGTTTGCGTTTTTCTAACAATCTTACAGTTCCGCATTTTATGAAGAAATAAACCAAGGCATGAGAAAATACAGATTTAATTATTTAAGCACACCAACAAAAAGACAAAAATCTTCCAAATTTTGTTTTAACATTTATAGCTAGAATTTGATGGTTATTCCTGAAAGATTTTTTCTAAGAAAATTTTCTAAAACTCGTAGCTTCGTTGTATGTAAAATATCCTGAATAAATGAATCACATGATCCGTTTTATTCGCACCTCGTCGCAATTTAAAATAACGCCTTTTTGTACAAGAAAAGAATACATCATAAACATAGCCCCTATTAATACATTAATACATTAACCCACAATCTGTAAACATTACAGAATCGTGAATTATTTTGGCAACTTAAGGGGGAAAAAATTAATTTTCTACCCAAATTCATGTATTTTATCAGTGTATATAATATACATTTTTTTCTCGATTACCATACGTGCGAAGGAAAATTATATTTCCGAGCTAAATTATTTAATTTTTCAACGAAACATTATAAGTATTAACAACTAAAATTTTATTTTCAACCAAAAGTTTCTTCCATCAAGAATAAAATAACTTTGTTAGTTGAAAGTTTTTTCAATTGATAATGAAATTTAGTTGTTAACTGAAAGTTACTGCAATTTAGAATTGAATTCAATCAATTTTTAATTATTAATTGATCTGTAACAATAAATTAAAATTTAATTGTGTTAAAAAACACGCGGTATTTGTATAGTATTTGTCTCTCTTAGGTCGGGTACGGTTACCGTACGTTACACTATGACTCTTGGAAAAATTATAGGACCATTAGAGGGGTTCACATTAATTAAAATTACTGAGTTCTCAGTTGCTCGAGATTACTAAGTTACTAAGCATCGTACTATCCGTTTTTCTTTACGTGTGAACTAGCCATATAGCTCAATTTGTTATTATGGACCAAGAGTTGGGGCCCAAGGGTGGTCGAAAATCTAAACGAGCCGCCACTCTCACCAGAACCGAGAAATCTCATGATTCGTGGAGATCCGAAATATTTTTCGTTATATTTCGTTCTGGTGAAGAGTTATGTGGTAATTAAAGTAGTAACATGTAGTCGATTTTATAAACTAGCTGCAACTTTGACCAACGAATAGAAAATAAAAAGTTTACTAATTAAGTGCTATTTGCGGCTAGATTAGAATCAATTTTCTTCTCGAAATTCGACCTTTAAAAAAAGGATCTTAGATTGCTACATAACTCTTTACCAGAATAAAATATAATAAAAATATTTCGGATCTTTCCTAATCATACGATTTTTAAATTCTGTAGAGTGTGGCGGCTGGTTTAGATTGTCTACTATCTTCGGGCCTCAGCTGTTGGTCTATTAAGCGCGAAGTATGAAATCCACCAGTGAAAGAGGTTATGTTACTGGAACTGGCCAATAGAAATTCAATTTTCAATCTTCCCGCTTAACGTGCTCAACCGCGAATAGTGTGCAGTAAGCAGTGTTCACTCCTTCATTCCGCCACTTTCTGCACTTGCCTCGTTTTAACAATGTTTTCTTGAAGGATTTAATTGTAGTTTAATTATTAAATCAAGGAAAACTTGAAAATTCGCTCATGAAAAATTAACTTTCAAAAGAGTATTGAAGAAACTTGGACGTTTTGCAACGTTTTCAAGGAATTTCCAATACGGATGTATTGTGAGTTACTATATATTTACAGTATTTACTATACTTGCAGTACAGTGCATAGTACATACACACCCAATGTGTTGTGCACGTGTGTATAAGCTAAACTTTAATAAAGTGAAGTAATATTTTGCAGCAGATTGCAGATGTATACCTAGAGGTTAAGTAGAGTGAGAGAACACAAGATTCATAAGTATTCAGTACATGGTGATTATTAGATAGGAGAAGATGGTTGGTTTTACAGAAGGTGCACTTGTGAAGAAGCTTATGGAGCTTAATGCCTCGCAGCAGAGCATACAGACCCTCTCCCTCTGGCTGATCCATCATAGAAAACAATCCTCAGTTATTATAAAAGTCTGGTTCAAAGAGTTCTGCAAATGTAAGTATTTGTTTCAAATTATCTTCCTAATTTAAATTTTTTTCTCGTGCATGTTAAATTTTACTCCGTAGTTTTTATTTTAATAATTTTAATTTAAACATATGATATTAAATGTAATCTGCGTTTATGTTGTAGCTTAAGTTCGTTAACTTTTTGACTGCTACTGCTATCTAAAGCGCCATCCATATTATCAAATGCAACTACTTTTCCGCTGCGCGCGTCTTTTAAAAAATCGAAAATAATACGATTAAAATAAAATGAAAATTTTTTTAGATAAAAAACATCGTGCATGTATAGATTAATCAAATAATGTTTAAAATTTCTTTAAAATATATATCTTTTTTGTTTTCCTTGCATGCATCATTGCAAACTTAAGAGCCATGAACAACTTAAAAATGTCAAAATCCAATATCACAACTAAAACTTTGCGTACCTGCTTAGCCAAAAAATACGTTATATTCTAAAGTATCTTACATCTCGGACTTTAAGATACTACAGCGTAAAAAAATTAAAAATTTAACATGAAGTTTCTATCCATAGATAAAAATAAAAATTTGAAGAACTTTACATTAAATTGTTGATATTTTTATTTGTTTTTTAATATCCTACACCCACGCAATACTTTGAAAAAGAAATATGGTGGTTTGCATAAAATGACCCATGTACACAAATTAGCGTTTAGATAAAAAAAATCACTTTAACTTACACCAGCGTATATTTTAGTATCTTCTACCTTAATCTTCAGACTTATCTCATACCATATTTATATTCCATCGACATCATAATAATAATATATGTTCAAAGCATCCTTTTAATATGTAGAATTTTTATTATTCAGCTAAGGACAACCGCAAATTAATATTTTTGTACTTGGCAAATGACATCATACAAAACAGCAAGAAGAAAGGTCCTGAACTCAGCAAGGCATTTGCTTCTGTTTTACCAAAGGCATTTGAGCACATGAAACATTTTGACGACAAAACAAAATATAAAGCTTGTAGGTTAATAAGTATTTGGGAGGAAAGAGGAATTTACGATAAATCACAAATTACAAGGCTTAAGGCAACATTTTTCGATCCCGATTCTGAATCTAATGATGAACCTGGCACACCACCATTGCCACTACCAAAGAAAATTCGCAAAGTCGAAAATGTAAAAGTACTTGTTCATTTAATGATAAAATTTTAACGTTTTACTTATTTTAATCTATGGGGATTCGTTTGGATGTTGGTATACTGACAAATATATTTTTACAGAAAGAAAGAAAGGAACGAAAAAGATCGGAGACTGAAGTTGAGGTCGATGGTACCAAAGAATTGCATATAACGCTAAGTCCACGAACACCAGGTGACGATCCGCCTGAAACTGAGGAAGTCATCAAAGTTATGATGGTAAACAATAGTTACAGTTGATCCGCTCTAGTAAAAATGACTGATAAACCAATCGTTTCAAATCATTAGTTTACTTTGATTTCAAGCTTTGATTATTCACACACGTAATTTCAAAAACAAGTCGTTTGATCAAACTTGAGTAAAAAAATTAATAATTTCACTGCAGGACCTAGAAAATGCAGCCTCATCAGATGCCGCAGTAAGAGAGCGCATAGCATCCTTGCCACCAGAAGTTTCCCAGGAGTCTCTACTGGAAAATTTAAAGGATAACTTGTCCGCTGAACGTCTTAGTCTGGCTGTAAATGAAGCGACAGCTTTGCTTGACGATTACAACGGTAGATTGCAGGCTGAAATGAAAGACAGAAAGAGATTGTCTGCGATGCTTAGGTATTACACTTTGTCCCAGCAACAGCTGCTGCAACAGGCTGAGTCAAGACTAGAGGTATTTCATTCCACTCTTTAATTATTTGATTTTACTTCAGATCGATAAGATAAGGTAGTTTGAATAAAAATCTTACTTATTTCTTAGGAATACAAACAGAAACTAAAAAAGACTCGCGCTTTGCGAGAAAAAGTCAAATCTCATGTTCCTAATCTTCCGGATTTAACACAACTGCCAGATGTCACAGGTGGACTGGCACCATTGCCTTCAGCTGGTGATCTCTTCAACATGTAGTACCAAACGAATAACTACGAGAAGAAAATATTAGTGTATTCATTGCTGCGGTCACTAAAACCAAAATTTTTCATATTTTTTAGAATTCAAGGAAAAGTATTTTATAGGTAAAAATAAAACTAAGATGTTAATGTAGAATAGAGAATTGAATGTAGATGGACGCAAGAGTATGTTGTGCTGTGTGAGTGCATTTAAAAATTCGTGAGATCCAGTAAAGAAAGTATTTTTAAAAGTTTTGATTTTTTATGAAAGCTTACAAAGGCAAATCAAAAGATTATCTACAAGTGTTTAATTTAAAATGCATTCTTGTAGAAAATTTTGTCTTGACTTTTTGTACTTTTTTACTCACTTTACATGGAAAGGTTCGCAAATAGTTTGCGAATATATCCAAGCCATTGTTTTTGAGCATCTGTATATATTTTTATAAGTATTTAGAAACTCGTATGAACAAAGTTGTAACAAAATTGTAGTTTCAGCAGAGAGGTTATGTTTTGAATGGCTATGTATGCCACTTAGTTGAGGAACTACTGTCATAGACATGGCTGTCACAGTAATCTTTTCCAAGTTTACCAAAATGGAAAAACTTTTTTTTTTTTCTTTTTTTTTTTAGGACTGAATTATATTAAATACGTTTTAATTTTTTTTTTTTTTTTTTTTTTTTTTTCAAGTTAACACATCACAGTGAGATTTTGGATATGTTGAAAAACATTATTTTTTTAGTAAATATAGGTGTTACAAGTGCTTAGTTTGGTTACATTTTGTTACATTGCTTAAAGATAAAAGTTCTTTAAAGCATACATTTTTGTAGAAATAACGTCGGTTTAGGCAAAATACAAATATTTGAGTGATTGATTGAATTAATTATTCAGCCACTCATCAGACGGAATGTAATTTATTTTGCACAAAATTATACCACAAACTAAGTAAATTTATACATGTGTATACTCTAAAGTATACTTTATAGACTTTTTGTATGATTTTGATCGATTTTACAACAAAAAATTCAGAAAACTTGCCAATTCAATTAAAAACCTTGTTCAGAATCACTTTGTGTAAGAAGTATCTTTATCATACCTTGAATCAAACTTTTGTACAAAACAACAAGAATATTGATATTCTATGTGCTATAAAATCTGTAATAACTTAGTATAAAATACATGCATTGTTTTGTTATTTGTATGATATTCTAAGAAAGTGTTGGAAAATTTTAGGTTCAAAGTGCATACATAAATATATTTTTTTACTACTACAAATCAATTGTTTACTGTAATTATTAGTAGACCTTCTCCAATAGCTTACCTATTTCCATTAATGTAAAATCCTTGATGTAATTAAGTGAACCCAATGAGCTATCCTTGTTTATGCAACCCAGCAATATTGTCAGAACATCTTTTATTTAGCTGCTTTTAAGTCAAACACGATTGTTTTAATTATAAAATTATTTTCAAATTTATATTAGTACTCTTGCAAAGACAGAAAAAAAATTCAATTAAACCGTAATTTCTCAACTTTAAAAAACGTAGGAACCATAATAAATTTGGTTGGAAAACTAAGGTTCTTATTTGTTGTGAAACAGGGTGAATCGTTCAAACTTGGCGGTTTCATCAGAACTAAAAGATATATCCGGCGACTGAGTACCAACAAGTGATTGAGTTTTTTCTACTTGCGGTTACCGTTGCATCAAGTTAATATAGCTTGCTCCCTTGCCAATTGATGAGTTTCAAGTTTGTCAAGCATTTTTTATTATTGTTGATTTTTGAAAAAAGTTCAAAATTACCGATGAATGAACATTCGAGTAAAAAAATGGAACCATCTCGGGTCAAAACTTTAAGTAAAATAAACAACACCGAGTTGTTGGAACAAAAAAACCAACTTGTCTAGGAACCAAAGCTTAGGCTGGTTCTGTAAATACCCAAACACCCACGGCCGTTTGATTTTGTCTTCAAGCTTGACTTGGCTATGATGTGCAGGAAACAAAAAAAAACTCGTATTTGTACGAAAAATCCCAAAAACTCAGCCCTGTATGGTAAAAAAAAAAAAAAAGAATTGTTTCTCAACCCCATGCATACGCAGGTGACATTAAAGTAAAAAAAGGAGGAGGGAGCATCGAAGCACACGTACATATGTATATACACACACGTAAAAGCTGCAGTAACGTTCAAACCATACCAACCCCCCCCCGCGAACTCTCGTGACAAGCGAAAGACCGTGTCAGAGGGTAATCCCATTGGCGGAGGCCATAGCGTCGCGACATGCCACCCTCATTGGCTGGCCTAGCTCTCGTGGGGGGCGTGGCACCCATGCCCCCCCCTACCCCCGGATAACCAACGCGCCCCACCCTCCCGCGAATCTTTCGACTATTACTACCCCTTGACTCTTTCTCGCTCCCCTATACATATATATATATGTACCCCCCCACCCACCCCAAAGCTCTCTCTCGGAGAGACACTTTGTGGGCAGACATCGCGGCCGTTCGATCTCCTGCTTATGGGGTTGCCCGAGAACGACACCTTGATCGGGAGCCACCGCGACCACGGGGCTGCTACAACATGGCGGAGTTTCGTACCCGGATATATTCGTGACTCGTGACTGATGTCCAACTCGCACACGATATTGGGCTATTCGTAATATTTTTCAATTTTTCCAGGGGTCAAGCTTAACTTTGTCTCGTTGATTTTTACGATTTTTTTTTTTTTTTTTTGTTTTTTTTTTCCATAATCTATATACATAGTACATGCACTGCAGTAAAAACATAATGCCGAAGATGGGGCTGCAGGGGGGGGGGGGTACGGAAAGTGACATTCACAAAGAGCTGGGAGATAAAAGGGATGAGGGCTAAATACCGAGGCGCGCGCGAGCTAGACGCGATTAAGGAAGCGTGCCTCGTTGGAAATCAGCTAATATGATTGTTCCTTCTCGTGCAGTGTAGGTATATATATATATATATATACGTGTGTTTCTAAACGCGGTGGAAATGTCACGTAATCTTCAATAGGTGCGAATGCGAAAACAGGATGGAAAACTGTACGCGTAGACGTTGTGTTGGAGGAGCTCGCTGTGAGCTTTAACGATGTGAAATTAAAAACACACATTACATTTAAACGGAATTAAACGGTGAATCGGTATACTATTGTACAAAGAGATGGAGATTACCTCACATCTCGAGTAGGTGAGATGATTTTATATCGGTGTAGTACCGGTACGTGTCGATGCTATGCTCATCGCTGAAATCCTACATCCCCTTTTCGCACATTATTCATATATCATGAGAAAATTGAAAATTCTCGTCGAGGTATGTTGTAGATTTTGCTTTATGTGTTGATCAAATTTTGTGTGTTTTGTTTTCTAATGATTCTAACGAGTGTTACTATTTATGATAAATATAACGTTTCTTAAGTGATGCTATTTTTATAATTAGTAACAAAAGGGCTGAAGGTACGGGGGAGGGTTGAACTTGTTCGAATTATTTGAAATGTGGGTAAAAATTATTACGAAAATGTAAGGAAAACGTTAAGTTTTTTAAGAAAATTATTACGACGAGTTATACATTTTTGCTACAGTATACTTAGCATAGTTATATCGGATGATAAAATTGAGTATACTCTAAGAGTTTTAGAGGTTTTTGGATATATTACAACGTCATTTACGTAGCAAAAATAAAAATTTGGTACACAATTGTGTTTGTGTGTGTTTTTTGTTTTAGTCGAAACAAACAATTAGTCTCTAAATCATCCATATAACAATGTATGCAAAAAAAGGAAAAATGGGCGAACCCGCAGGGATACCGTCGTCAAAAGGAGTTTTGCAATGAGTACAAATTCTTTTACAACTTTTCTTCAAGCTCTTGACGGTGGCACGAAGAGAAACATTTGAAAACAAAGATGCAACATTTAAAATATATAAAATCATGTTTTTCAGAAATGACGCTGCGAGTTGTTGAAACGTGTGAAAAGTAACAACGAGAATTCGTTAAACACATTACACGCATGTTAAAAAGTATAAATATTGGAATCAGACTTTGTGATGGTCGGAAGAGTGGGCGTTGCCTCGTTTTTAATGGGCCAAAATACAGTGCATTAATTTACATGTATTCCACATTGAAAAATCATAATTTTCGTTGCACGATATATATTGCAACGACTCCCATCCCAGCTGGGATGTCCCTCCCCGAAATCCTCTCAATCTTTCACTCTCCAATAATGAACCTCACCCGCCGCGCAAAAGTGAGCAAGCATCATCTCTCCGCCGAGCTAAATTAATACTTCCTTATTTTTCACCTCCACCACCCCCCCCCAGCCCCCCACTCGCAGCAGTGACAGCAACAACCCCGACGGTGATACAGCCACGCAGCACTCGATCCCCGGCGTCCCGAGCAACGCGCGCAAGCTCACACACCACCACCACCCCCGTATCAGCCGTGTGCGTGTTTTCCATCCCCCCGTACGTACGAGCGGAGGGCGCATGCGCCAACCCCCTCGCGAAAGACGAGTCACGTTTGGCCGAGGAAAGGGCAACAGGAAGGAGGAAGAAGAAAGGGGGGGGGCGACGCGGCACGTCAAACGTGCCGCCGCGGCTATAGGTTAAATCCTACAGCCCTCTCTCCCTCTTGGCCGCGCTTCGATGTACTTTTCCCTTTTCGCCCTCTCTCTCTCTCTGCCCCCCCCCCCCCCCCCTCCCTATCACGTGTCTCTGTGTTGTACGCGTGCACGAAAGAGCGAGCGTGCCTCCTGATCCCGCCTTCGCGAGAGCCCGGGGGTCGCGGACCAATGGGTGGCGGCGACGCCGCCCTCGAGCCACCGGGTCTACCCCGAAAATCGCCGCGGACGCTCTGGTGATGACTCGCGAGGCCGAGCTAAGCGTGTTCTTTGACTCGGCCGATACCGGGGTGTATACACACGCGTTGCTCCTTATTGCGCCCTGTGCTTGCGCGCCGGGGGTTGTTGTTGTTGTTGTTGTTTGTTTTTTTTCCCCCCATTGCGCGTGGTTTTTGATCCCCCTACCCCGATAGAGTCGAGGATGACGAGGTGCACCGGTGGTCGATCCTCGTTGCCGAGGACAGTGTTGTTGTTGTTTTCCGCTCGGTGGTGAGGCAGCGCCGTCGGATTGTGCGTATACTTTTGTGCTCCCTCGCGTGGTTCGACGAAGAAGGACGGCGCCGCGCGCTCGACCGATGCTGTTGAAAAAACTGATTGGGGTACGAGTATTGTGTTCCACTGAATACAGGATCGGCACTCGCGTCGGGTAGGTTGTTGGGTCTGTTTTTTTTTATTTATTTATTGTCGCGTTATTCTATTCCAATGGGAATCGTGGGGATTTTAGTTCATGTCACCTCGGGCCATTTACATTGGCCCTTGACGTCGATGAGTTGCTCTTTCGTTGCTCAAGTGTCATCCCGAATGATCGTGTGGTACATTCGAGTTTCTGTTGAATCTTTCAAAAAAAGTAATGTGAAAAACCTCGTAACGAACCCATGGGTTCAATAAATACGTGTTCGGATAAGATGTCGGTTACGTATAAAATACAACACGTTCAATAATGAAAATTGATACCGGTTTCTCAGGCAACGTTGTTATCATATTTCGCACTGTCATCCGCAAAATGTTTGAAATGCTGTAATTTTTGCTGCAGTGTACTGCTGGTACGAACATGAATGATATCGCCACGATGGGATCGTCGGAAGAGCACCACATTCATCACCAGCAAAACGATACCAGCTCCGAGCACCCAAGAAGTCCTTCGAGTCCATTGAGTATTCGTCACGGTAAATACAAGTTGTTCTTTTTTTCTTTTTTCTCTTCGAATTTCAATGTTAATCCGGACTATGGTAAAATCCAACTCGTGTTTTAACCAATTGTTTAACGCTTAGTTTAGATTGTTTCCTTTATTTTATCAGATGAGAGTTACCGAGCAAAAAATGATGCATTTACTTCCATCTAAAATACCTCCACGGCATCTCAATCACGTATTTACAATCAGATATCCATCAAAACCCGTGCTTATCTCTGCGAACTAAGTCCCCATAAACGCACACTCTCGCGATGTAAAATCAATGGCCCACCCGATAAGTAAATCCGAAAAACGTGTCTGCAACGAGTAAGTATACCAGCGTCGCGCAAGTACATAATACAAACTCGTCAACGCCCCGGAATCACACCCCACGTCGGCCGGTCAATTTGAAAATTACCTCTCGCGGGCGTGCCTATAAAGTTCGGAGAATCAAATTACGTGATCGAAATGCCAAGTGGCGCCTTTAGGCCGTGGCAGTATCTGGCACGTGCCCGCGTGTATATAAAATAACTCCCACTCGCGTAGAGCCGCCGCCCCGTTCGTTCGCGTATAATCAACTTTACTCTGAGAAGAGGGAAATGCGCAACGACTGTACGTCGTACTTTCATAAGGATACGTTTTTTGTTTGTTTTTTTTTTTTTTTTTCTTAAGGTCTTGTGCATCTTTGTGTATGTTCGTTTTTTCGCCAGTGCTTGGTGGAGCTTTTTTAATTCAACATTTTGCAAGAAACCAAAAATAGAAGTTTATTTATCATACAGGACTCAAAATGTGAAATGATAATTGTTGCCAGGTGGTTGACGGTCATTTCCGAAGTTACGTTTTCGTCGCATCTACATCCAAAGTCAATATACGTTACACCAAATATTTAAGATATTTGACGTTATATACTAGAAAAAAAAAAAAAAAAAAAACGTCTTTTCGGGCTACTTTTCAAGTTACATACATATAAGGTATTATATGTCAATCGGGAGATTTTTCTCAGGAAGTTGTGGCTCCTTTCACAGGAAAAATGATAAACAGCTAGGCCTTGGGCTGTTACAACCCGACAATTAGTTGTTATGATGTAATATTGAAATGTACATGACTTTGCCAAGGTGGAATATTAGATGGCTATTAGAGAAAAACACAGGACCGGCGTTTGATGTACAACGGATTCATATTCTCTTTCATCGACTTGATAAAATCAATTACACTCTCGTAACCCAAAATATCTCGAAACTTTAACGCGATGAGTCACTTTTAACTTCAGATTCTGATTTCACGCGAAAATAACCCTCAGCTCCCCACAATAAAACTTAGTCGTCATGTGACATACCTAATGGATTATGCACAATCAAACCCTGATCATCTTCGTATTCACAAAACGTAAAAATGCCATTCCCCGAGAACTCGCATCTAAAACCATATACGTTTATAAATATATTCATAGCCCCACTCAATTACAAATCACTCATACGCAGGGGGTACACTGCACGACAATACACTATACGTATACGTAAGAGCGCGGCGCTATGCGAACCATATTATATACACACGCACGACAAATGGTTCTGGTCCATTAGACAAATGAAATCTCTATCTATATCTCGGTCCTTTTATACACACACACACACACACGTGCGCATAGGAATGTCGACCCCGAGGGGGTTGGCTAGAGTAAACAGGACGTGGGGGTGATCACACACAGTGGCGAAAACGATACAGTCGGCTCAAGGGGTTGCGTGATGGAAAGAGGGACCATAACTCAAGCAAATAAAAACGACACACTCGTGTCTACCTATAGTTGGTACACATCATTAATCTGTTTTCCGATTTTTACGGCATTTCGAGGGGGAGGGGGGGGGGTTCAATCTGATTTTTTTTTTTTTTTTCTCATCTGCAAAGTAAAAAAAATAATAACCCCAAGAATGTTTAAAACCACTTGAACGAATGAACACCCAGAGCTCATAATAACCACCACTGGGCCGCCCGGAGCCCGTATAAAAAATAGGAAAGAAAGGGCCATAATATATATTTTCCCCGCGCACTCTCTCGGAGGTACGATAAAAGCCCACGCAAATACAACATACCGAAACACGGGCAAAATGTATATACAGTATAAAAAAAAGCTCCCGTTCAAAGAGAGAGGGGTGAGGGGGGGGGTGGGGGAGAGTCCTGAGTCGCAAGAGCGAAAAAGCCCGATGGGTGTACGGAGGCAAAGTGAGAGATTGCAGGCAGCGTATCTATATATAGGTACCCGGCTGTGGAAAGCAAGGGCGTCAAATTTCATTAGCATATCAATGCTGGTGCTCTCTCTCTCGGAGCTTTCCGCCGCACCTGCGTCACCGCTCTCTTTTTCCGTACCCACCCCCACCTTTTGCTCTTTGTATATACCTATTTGCCTCCGCGCCACCGACTCATCCTATTACAGGATCATTGGGGGCAGCAATGGTGTATATATATAATATATGTACGCGAAGTAAATTGCCACGAGGAATGATGGCACAAGGAGACTTTGTACCTCTGTTGAAGCTACACTTTCTTCTCTTTGCTGTCGATGCTGCGTCTGTTTGCAATGTTTGATCGCCGACTTAAGTAGTGGCTATATGGGATTACGCGTACTTCATTGCGGCTGACACCCTCTCTTGCTTTTCTTTTTTTTTTTTACCAGTACTCGTAAGATGTGAGCTTTTTCTCGACATTCATCTCTTTGATGGAAACATTTTTTCCAAACATCAATTTTTTTTATTGTGCCTGTACCGATTGATGAAAAATTATCCAAGGGAACACCAAACGCAAAAGTGTGGGCGTGACAAAAACAATCCGCACAAGAAAGAAGAAGAAGAAGAAGAAGAAAAAAGATACGAAGACGCACGAGTATCAGCCCCGAGCGAAAACAAACAAGGAGATCTACCGTGGCTTCTTTCTCTCGCAAAAGATGGATCTCCCGTCGCAATTGTTGCACGTATACCGGGTCCCCCTCCCCTCACGTCTCGAGGTGGGATTTGGGCTGTCGCGTTGTTTGACAAACGGTATTTACATGAGAAAATAAGTTAGAGAGAAAAATAAGCTCAAGAATAAGTTACACGCGGACCCTTTTCGATTCCCCGCATTTTTTTTTTTTTTTCGACCGGTCTCATCCCCCAACTCACACCACACTCGTAGTTTCGTTAACAAATATACCAAACACGTGCTTGCTCCTTTGTACGTGTTGTTGTTTTTTTTTTTTTTTTTTTTTTTCATTGCCAAAATCCATTCCGAAAGCAGAAAAAAAAGAAAAGTTTCAATAAATTCATTTATCGAGTCAAAAACCCATCGCTTAACGACTTGGTCGAACGCGCGTTCTACAACGTGTCCACCCCCATCACGCCACACACCGATTCATAAATAATACATGTGTATTCCAATTCACCGGGAAGTCTTCGAGTGCAGAGGGCAAAAAGCGAAGAGAGGCGAATCGAGCTGGAAGAAATTAGAGCTCCCGTACCTATATGTACAACGACGACGTTCTTACAAATGTGCATACACAGAGCCAGCAGCGAAAGGGATCAGATGGAAGAGGTAGTTGGGCACGGGGAAGCCAAAAGAGCCCAGCAAACATCTGCGAGTCGTCGTGGAGGGTATATATATATATTTATATATAGAGCGAAATGCGATTTCGAGGGAGACTATGGTGGTATAAGGTGGAGGGGATGGGGGTTGACGGGCCGAGGCACCATGTACTCTCTCTGGGAGCACAGCCGCCACTTATTTTATTAGTCACGCTTTTCATTAGGGCGTGATTTGATGGAATTATATTTATTGTCGTCCTTGCGCCTCTCGTGGATTGCGCTGCTCCGTGTCGTATATACACAAAAGAGAACCCGCTGGGTTCTTTGCGACTGAGTACATGAGAGTAAAGTGTATAGGGAAGGTGGCAGAGCGGACTGAGTGAATCGTAAATAAGAACGAGGATGTAGCGGTGGATGGAATATTGGGTAGACGGTCACCGTGGTGGATTGCAAAAAAGATGATGTTCCGTTTTACAACACTCGAAGTGAAAAAATTAGCCGCATGTAATTGGGACAGGTGATAAAAAAAAAAAAAAATTAATCAGGTGTGATAAATTCGAAGATACCCAATCAAAGTAAATATTTACATACAAAGATTAGTGCTTACCCAATACGCTTAGAACATCACGTTTGACTAAGACTATGTGCAAGTAAAACCCTTGTTGCATTAATTGTGTCGCTGATATTAAAATTTATTAACAAACGCAAGTTAATACACCGAGCCCAGCTTACTTGGTGGAACATTCCACATTTTTTGACTTAACTCAACAACCATTAGAATCCTCCAATCAGTTATTTATCCAATAACCTTTGGTCTGGAACAGGGTTTAATGAGATTCCACCGTAATGTGGCAACCCATCCTTGAAAAAGCACTGTACAACTTGTCCACAGATTCGGCAGAGAGTAGCGTGATCTCGCCCGGCCTGCCAGAACGCTACAGCCCATCCCTGACATCACCAACGACCGGCCCCAGTGCAAGCGGCGGCCACCAACACCATGACCCCTACGGGTCTCGCTCGGTCCAGGAGTGCCCGATACCGCTCTGCCGAGGCCTGGGTCCCGAGGCCTTTCCACTCGCCCGCTCGCCCTACCTCACGGCCCTGGAGAACGGCCACCCGCACATGCTGGCCACCCAGGTGGCCCACCACCACCCCCAGCATCCGTCACCCGTTCATCATCCCATTGTCCACCAACAGTCCAGCCACCAAACCCGGGAACAACAGCAACAACAGAACCAACAAAGCCACGGGCATCAGACCGGCAAACAACCCAGGAGCTTGGGACTGATTTGCGTCGTCTGCGGGGACACGAGCTCCGGCAAGCACTACGGGATACTGGCGTGCAACGGCTGCAGTGGCTTCTTCAAGAGGAGCGTCAGGAGGAAACTGATATACAGGTGGGTGTTTTTTTTTTATCAATCGTACAGGGTTGGGTCTTTGAAGCACCAAATTGACAGTCAAAGATGATTACACAATTGTTCTTTTGCTTTGACCATTTATTAACATCCATACGTATATTACACGTTTCGTACGGGAGACAAAGTCGTCCACCGGTTCTGTCTAATCCTTCTCGCGAGAGGTTAAACGGTGGGTGATGGCCCATCTGGGTGCCCCTTCTCGGACAATAAAACGCCACGCTGCACGCGAGCATCGCGAACCACCGCGCACACCCAGAGAAACTGTGAACACATACACACAAAGTAAAGAGAGGGAGAGACTCCACTTGGGCCGAAAGTTGTACACGGGGATGTATATGCGCCATGTGGCACCGTTCAAGTGGGCTTAACCCGTAGCTGGATAGCGATCTCTTCTGAAATTGATCCCCACGCGAGGTGGGCACGCGTTATATTATGGCCATGTACACACGACGAGGCGAGGATTTTTGCGTGCCGGGCCCCCACGGGGTTCGAACTATTTAGCCTTCCCTCGGGGGAGCGGACCATCCACATCCATCCATCTCCATTGGATCCCTCTTAACTGAAATCACTGTCTTTTTTCCTGGGTTTTTTTTTTTTTTTTCTTTCTTTCTTCCTCGTTGCTGGTGTATGTTGTTGTTATTTGTATTTAATCGTCACACGTCCCTACGTGAATACAATTTTTTTTTTTTTTTTCTTTTTTCATTGATTCTACGATAAATGGCGTGTTTGATGTGTTCCCGAGACGTAACGTCGCAAGGATGGGATGTTTAAAATGTTTGAATACGCAAGTCACGCTTGAATCCCTGCGGACGGGGGGTACAGTACTCCGAGGACCACTTGTCGATCTGGAAACAATTAACTTCCACGTATATACAATTAGGTCCCGGCAATCGATTCGATTTTTTTATTTCTCCGACGAGGCCTCATCGGGATGAAATAAATTGTTAATTCCCACAAAAGTGCAGGATAAACCGATTTTTCATCAAAGTCCCCGTCCACGTTGTAATAGTTCCGAAGAAAAGAAAGAAGAAGAAAAAAAAAAAAACCGGAGCAAAACCGATCATCCACATCGCCGCGTGCCGATAAGTCCCAATCCGATTATACACACACGCAGTGGCACAGAAGCGCGGCTCTCGATTAATTTGAATCTCCATCGTCATCAGAATTCAAAGCGACACCTGTTAGCCTCTCATCGCCAGCCGCATCATCCGACCGCACGCATGTATATTCTAAAGCTGTATATACCGATGGCCCAGAGATCCACATATTATACACGCGAAAGATGCGCAGATGGACGTGCTGTTGTACACTCAGGAATCACACAATGTCTGCGGTATAAACGTGGTTCGTTTTTTGCCCGAGGGAGTCCTTGAATGCACAAGAAGCGTGAGATGATGAGCTCTACTTTTTTGATGCAATCGGCGAATCGGTAGACAAGCGGTGGTTTTGTTCGTAATTTGTCTCGAATGAAGATCGTTACGGGACTATTTGAGAAGCGTCTCACAATGGGCATCTTTTTCATTACATCTTATATCTTTAGGATTCAAATTCTTTTCATTTTCCTTTTCATTAGCTTTTAAACCATTTAGCTTTTATTCTCTAAATGTAACCTCTTAGACCCCATAGCTTGCTTGAAAATGCAAGTTCTAAATCCTTGGCGTTACGAAAGGTGTGTGGATAGGACCCTATAAAAATCGCGAGGGTAATAAAACTTGTACTGCTGCATTGTAGGGACCGATATTTAGGGTAAATTAAGCTTAAACATTTTGCGTTGTTACGAGGATTTTAGCACGTAAAATCGTGGATTATTCGAGTTAAGGGGTTGGAACACACTTTATAAAAAGGCCTACGGGGCCCCAATGATTCATTGCTCAATTTTAGGTTGGTAGAAGTAAAAGTATTCTCGGGGTTGCATTCACGGTACGAATGATTGTTTTCGCTATAAAATAACCAATTCTCTGCGTACGTATCGAACAAAAATGAAATCAAAACAATTTTATGTCGCGAAAACGCCACATCCTCGCTCGCTCGATAAGTATGTATGTATATTCTGGCAAATCCACCAGCAGCCCGAACAGTCAGATGGTCGCTTACGGGCTGAGGGCCTCTTCAGAAGCTTCGCACAGATAACCAATTATCCGAGGGATCCACGTATACGTACCCCCCCCCCCTTCCGATGTATCTCGTCCATGTACGGGTAACTCTCGACTCGGCTGCTTCGACGACGCGACAGATGCGACAAAGCTATACTCGAAATCACCTTGGATTAGCGAACAGAGGTCCTGCGTTGATATTGTTTGTTTATGCAATGATTTCCGATGGGCTTTGACAGTGGGCGTGAATATTATGGGCGAGGGGGTCGTCTTGGCCAACATTTTTCGTGCAAACAATGCCTGTTGGAGTGACGTTTACTCAATACTCTTTTGTTCGAGTTAAATTTCCTTTTTATTACATTGACGACCGAGATGTGGTCAAAAAACCATCCTCTACAAAATAAAATTCCTTTGAATTAAATAAAATCAAAAGTATCGCAATAAAGCGCGCAGTTTGTGCCATTTTCACGCTTGCAAAATTACAATCAAAGTATCCACAAACAAGCTTCAACTCCCATAACGACGCTTTCTCGTGACTATTAAAATTCCACAGTTCGATGCACACCAGTGACATCATCTATAATTTTCTCGCTCTTCATCACAATTTTCATTGATGTTTTTGAGTATCATCATTTTTAAAATCCTTTGTAGGTACTATAGCACCCAAGTGTGAGCCAATAACCCTCTTAAACAGTTTAACCTGCGACTAATTGGATGCTCCAAAAACCTACACGTTTCAGCCCATAAAAGCCAAATATTCCAACCATTTGAGAAAATGAAAAAAAAAAAAAAAAAGATCTCTAGACGTGCACCACTCGCGAAACATACATTCCACCGTTCCACCCTTGCCGCACCGTTTGACCGAGGCCATTATACACATACGAGTGCATATTATATACATATATGTATGAATAACCGAATGAAGAGACCGCAGTAGCGCGTTAACGCGGCAAATATGTATCATATCGAAACAGCGCGAGCGGATCACATACGCCGCCGGGCCGTAACTCGATAACATTAACCACAAGCCCAACGGGTATACACGTATATATACGCGCACGAGGGGTGGGTGGGCCGCAGGTATACAGACACCGAAACAAAAAGGGAATACGAAAAAAGAGTCAGAGGAGAAGAAGAAGAAGAAGAAGAGCTGAGAGTGTAAATGTAGAAAGGGTCGTTGGAGGCCCGAGGGCTCAGTCGGGGCGTGAACGCAAATCAATTTGCACAAGGGGGGGTTGAGAGAGTGCACACGGACTCGTGGGGTTGGAGCGCGACCCCTCCTGTGACGGATCTCTCCCTTTTATACGTTGGCCAGGGCAAAAGAGAGAGAGAGAGAGAGCGAGTTATGAGGATGGAAAGTACACACACAATGCGTTTTAATAACCGGGCTGGATGTCCGAGGCTACCCCACCCCCTCCCTTCGTTTCGATGATGTGTGTATATCTGCGGCTGATTTGAAGGAGATGATGCTCAAGTTGGCGGAAGCTTGTGGTTACATTGTACTGCACGTATGATGCGTGTACGTATATATGTATATGAACTCGCATGGATGGGTTTGCCTTTGGGACGTTGACGGGGCGATTTGACGAGACGTCGCTACGGTGTATAGAGTTCGGTAATTGATTGTAACATTACGCAATCATTGGATAATTTGTTTCGAACATTTCAATAGTCACATGATTATTTGTGGTATACATATAGCCAGGGTCACTAGAATACGTCCACAAGTTTGGATTTCCTACGTGACTTGGAAACCCCGCGATCGTACAATGCGTCCAGGGGGGGTTCAAAACATTTTGACTCGAAGCAGCGTGAAAAAAAAAAAAAAAAAAAAAAAAAANCGGTAATTGATTGTAACATTACGCAATCATTGGATAATTTGTTTCGAACATTTCAATAGTCACATGATTATTTGTGGTATACATATAGCCAGGGTCACTAGAATACGTCCACAAGTTTGGATTTCCTACGTGACTTGGAAACCCCGCGATCGTACAATGCATACTAAGGGGGTTCAATTTACGTTTGCAAAAATTACAGTGAAAAAAAAAAAAAAAAAAAAAAGGAATCAAACAAACAATAGGATAAACCTTACCACTCTCTCTCTCTCTCTCTTTGCTACGAGAAGATCCACGCATACGTAATGCAGAAAACTCGTACACGCCGGAGGCACTACTGGTATACGTATATGCATACGTACCCCCAGCTGGGTCTTTTTCCTCTCGCACGAGTGTACGTCACTTTTCTGTGTCGTTTACATACACGTGACACGCTCGTGAGAGGCACGACCCCCCCGTGTATAGGTACATGCGCCCGTGAACAATGCCGTAATGACGTGGAAGAACATTTCTCGTGGCTGCTCTCTGCAGCAGCGGAGGCGTGACGGCCCTTTGGCGACGGCACACGTCTCTTATCGACACTTTTTTTTTTTTTTTTTTTTTTTTTTTTTTTTTTTTTTTTTTTTGTTGTTATAGTGGCAGAACTTGTACTCTCGGGCATCTATTAATTGATTTGGAGTACAAAACAACCCAAATAATTGCTTCCATTGTTTAAAGTACATGAGCACATCGGTTTGTTTTGAGCTCTAGTTTTTTCCAACGTCCTCCGAACCATCATCCTTTATCAGCATCCTAATCCGACGGGTAAGTCGAAAAAGTAGTTGATATCAAGCGAGACGAATTTCATCCGAATCAATCGACACGGACAGCCTCTGTCCGTACACGTATGTATATACATACATTGGGGGATGGTTGTCGATTCTGGGGGCACTTGCCGAATCGAGAGTAGAGATGCGACGAGGCATCGGCCGAATTTAATTATATATATTCTCGTTGTTGCGGCACTAACTCCATCAGTGCGCGTGTACGTGGACATCTCGATTGTCGATTTGTTCGGAGGACGACCCTTGGAGTAGTGGCGGAAACTCGTCGGGGTTGATGGTCACGTATACCCACTTCTTATCGGCCCCGGTCTCTGTATTAGTGACGGAATAGGACTTTTTTTGCCTCTCAATACCCGCAGTGTCTTCGTTCTTCCAAGTTCCGTTTTGTGCCTTTATAACATGTTGGTCAACGCAAAATGAAGTTTTAGTTTTTTCAAAGCTCTCACTTGGTTTATACCAACGAATTACAAAAGAAATCATACCTAAATCCGAATCATAGTTGCGTCTTCAACCTAAATTAGAATAAGTCCATTTTGCAACCCTAAACCTTTTGATTTGTGTGTTTTATCTTAGTTGTAAAAATTACTTGTTGAATATCCATGCGATACAATTACACTTTTGAGAATACCTATTGATTTCCCGTAACTAAAAAACGATGGCAATTGATGAAAAAAATCTTTGATCCAATATAATATAACTTTAAATAACGCTGGAAAAAAAAAAAAAATACTTCAACGCGTGTTCAAACACTTTTTTTTTTTTTTTGTTTTGTTTCGTTGTTGCAGATGTCAAGCCGGAACGGGTCGATGCATAGTGGACAAGGCACATCGCAATCAGTGCCAGGCGTGCAGGCTGAAAAAGTGCATGCAAATGGGAATGAACAAGGACGGTGAGTACTTTTGCGCGCGTATATATATTGTTGGCAAAATAGAAACAAAAGACTGAGCGGGCGCTCGGTATCAAACGCGTCTGTCTATACTAGTCCGTTTCCCCCTACACCAGTTACCAGCTCCTCCGTTCTGTCATTTTAATTTACATACGTAATTCCTTTGAAAGGCTCGACAATGAGGTTACGTTTGATTGTAGTCCGGAGGAGGAGAGGATTATCCGCGGAGAGAAAGAGGGAAACGCGCGCGTGATGTGTGTATAATTTTTTTTTCTCTTTTTTTCCGGACTTGCATGGGGCGCTCTATTACTGGTCGTTGTGTGCTTTTATGGTAGAATCGTGGGACTAACATTCGGATGATGAACAGTTGTGGTGAAAAACGTTTTTGAAAAATCCGAAGCCAAACGGATATTTTAGAAGAAAAAAAAAAAATCAGTAAAAGTAAAAGGATAGACGAGCAGAGCATAAAATGGTTTCCCTGGTACTTTCGATTCCTCAAACTTTAAATGTATATGAAGATTATCTTAGTCCAACTACGAAAACTGCCGCAAAATGGTCCCTCGGACCAAATAATGAAATTTTAGAAAAGATGACATATTTTCGAAAAATATATAATGACATTTTTTTTGGAGCGAAAAATTTGACCTTTTTTACACATTGATTTACGAAATATTTATTTCAACGATTCCCGTACGCATTGCCGAATGATAACTTACGGATACAAAGACACTTTCAACGATACCTTTACTAATTCCGACCAAAGCTAGTAAACATTCGGCAAGGATTTTTAGTTTATCAATCCGCATTGAAACGCCGAAAAGGATTCGCAATCGATATTTGAGCGCTCCAATACTCTTATAAAATACTATACGAGAGCCAGACTAAGAGACACATACCAGATCGTAAAAGTTAGGGACGTCACGTCGGAAGTGCTCTTCCTCTGGAGGCAATCGCAAAAATCAATCAGTTTCCGCGTAAGTGCGATAAAAGTAAAAGAAAAAGGGTGGGGGTGGGGGGTAGCGCCGGGGAGAAAATCGCGATGGGGTCGAAAAACCGAGGCGAGAGGAAATAAAGCCCAGCCCGAGCTTTCGCCCCAACTTTGCCAAAGAGCCGGCATCCACCCCTGTACGCCCAGCCATTACATTATCCGCCTCTTTCTTATTTCTCTCTCTTTTTTTTTTTTTTTTTTTTTTTTTACCTTTTTCCCTTTTCACCCCTCCTGGGCGCTGTAACTTTCTTATTGCCGAACTTGATGTCGTAAAGAGGAATTGGATCGGATCCCGAGTCCCATCCCCCACGCCCCTGTGCTTCTCTTCTTTTATCCCTCGGCGGAGGATAGATCGGGCTTTTTTGGCGGGGGGATAGAGACGGAGCTTGCAAGCTCGGAGCTTTGATGGCATTGCTGCTGCTGAGGTCGACACGGAAATGGCGCCCGTCGCCTCGATGCCGGGATGGTTCTGCCGTTTTTTTATTTCCTATTTCTATCGGGGTTGCTTTAAACAACGTTAGCCGGGGTTTACTGGTGACGTTTTCAATTGTGAATGCTTGTGGCTTTGTGAGGTAAAAGATCGTCTGTAGCTATAGTTTACACTTGTGGATTGAGTTCTATTTTCCGTGGTTACAATTAATTATCCTGAAGAAATGTGGTTTTGGGTACACCTAATTGCAACGAAAAAAAAAAGGTATATTAAAAACGAGATATCTTATTTAGTGGGGTGCAAAATAAATCAATGTAATAATGTCATTTTCCGTGTAATTTTTTTTTTCCTTTAAAATTTTGTTTATAAAGTTATTAGTATATTGCAGTTGACTGCGGTCACTACGGTTATTTATGCACGATCAAAAAAAAAACATCCCCTACCCTTCATAATTTTCATTATTGGTTAAAAAAACGGCACTTTGTTGGACAGAAAAAGTTACGCGACTCGCAATGAAAAATAAATTTTCCTTCGTTCCTTAAAATATCATCACATCAGTGATTTACCAATGCCTCCAGCAAAAAAAAAAAACCTCTCCCAAACCCACAACCACCCCCCACGTATCCGCGGTCGATCATCGTCCAAAAAGTGATTCGGTCCACTGTTAACTCAGACACCGGCATAAAGCGCAATTAAGCTCATTACACGTATATAGTATCAGCACATACGTGTATACCTATGTATATACGTATATGCGTGCAACCACACGCTCGGTAAACACACGCGCGCGAAGCGGTCGTTAGCGTAACTTTGGTGTGCGCCACAGTGGTCGCGTGCACGTGTATATATACATATGACAACCCCGAACCGAGACTCCAAGGGTTAATTGGAAGAAATAAACGTATGCAGAGAAGAAAGAGGGATGCGCGTGTCTGCGGCTGGATGGCCAAAGCCGCACTGCACGACGCTTCGATCAAGATTTCGGCACGTCCGTTTATGTACATCAGTAGTATGAATATATATATTTAATCCCAAGGGATGGACGAAATTCCGTGAATCGTGTCAATCGATTTCTTCGTACAGATTTCTATGAGATTTACACAAACTTGTGATTAACATGCCAATTAACAACCGAGCGTGTTTACGAGGCAAATCGGCGTTTCCTCGCGTTATTAAAATTATAATTTGTCGAGCATAAAAACCCTCTCTCTAAAAGGTCCCCGCACCCCTTGCTTTGACCCACACGCACGCGCCGCGTCTTTCTTTCTAACTAGTTGCGCAGAAACGGACCGCCCGTCGTTCCATGCAAATTGGAGCAAAAGACCGAGCGTTTACCTCAACGCCCACCAACCGCCGACGTTGTCACCGACTGCATAACAGCCGCATCTACGCGTGAAATGCCGAGGAGGAACAAAACAAAAAAAAAAAAAAAAAAAAAAAAAAAAAAAAAAAAAAAAAAAAA
>NW_019379470.1:259379-269817 GCF_000648655.2 Copidosoma floridanum | reverse complement strand
ATATATATATCAATGGTAAATGAAAAATGCTTTTATCGAGTAGAAACAAGTAAGTTTATTACTGCAAAATCACACGTACGTTCGTTCGCGCAATGGATTCCCTTTATATATGTATGTGTATATATATATATAATAGCGTAGGTACCAACATGTAATAATAATACAAAAGTGTCTCGATTTCCCGTGACAATTTTTGTTGTGCGTCCGAACGGAAGAGAATCGACAGAGAGCGTTGTACGAGATGGACGACGGAAGGACAATTTCTCCGCATGTATTTGGTTTGCAAAAAAAAACCGAAAATCCCTACCTCAAGCGCGTGTTTATGCCCAGCAGGGCATTGCCACTGACGATGCTGGCAAATAGAGCTCTCGCCCTGTCGCTGGGTGATGGTTCGTCACCGGCGGACAATCGACGTCCAGCCGAGGACGGTAGCCTCGCGTCTCTGCCGGTACTGTAGCTCGGGGTTACCAACTGAGGCAAGGCGCTGCTCGTCTCCGCGGTGTCCCCGATGTGCCGTTCCATCCTCACGGGCTGGGCCAGCGGCTCCACGGTCGTGCGTATGTTGCCCTCGGACCTGCCGTACCTGGCGGTCAGCTGCAGCCTCGGCAGGAGCCTGTCCTCGTCCACAAAGTAGTTACCCTTCTTGAGGTTCTCCGACTTGGTCTTGCGTATTATGAGAGCGAAGCGCCGCTTTATGTCCTCGCGCAGTTGGCTCTCCTCCTCGGAGTCGACGCTGTTGTCGGCCGAGCGCCTCAGCGAGGACTCCTCGAGCATCTCGAGTAGCCGGCCGAACGACAAGCAGAGTTCCTCCATGGATTTCTGGCTTATCGACAGGTAACTCCGTGAGTCGCGCTCGCGGCGCCGTTGCGCCTCCTCCAGTTCCGATAGGTTGGATCTAGCGGCGCGTAGCTTCGACTCGGCGAATTCCCGCCGGGCGCGCTCCTCGGTCAGCGAGAGCTCGAGTCTGCGCTTGTCCTCGAGCAACTTGTCCCGCTCCTCTTGGCATTCCAGCAGCTCGTGTACGACCTGCTGGAGCCGCTGGGCTTCGGCGCTGGGCTCGTCGCCGGTCGACGTGTGTTGCGCCCGGTCGTCGGGAGCGGCGCTGACGTCGATCGCCGGCAAGCTACTGCTGGCGTTGTTGTTTTGCGTCGGGTCAGCCAGAGTGTTCAGCTGGGACTGCAGGTCCAAGTGTAGGGACATCTTGGGAGTCTTGGGAGTCACCGCGGGGGGTAATAGCTGCAGCAGCTGTGGAAGCGAGAAACAAGTACTTAGGGTGAAAAGTTCTTTTTGTTGGTCGGGGTCCATACCTGTTGTGGCAGTAGTGGGGCTATTGAACGCGGAGGTGGCTTCATGGGCTGTCGACTGATTCGTTTACTGTCGAGTACGGGGATCACCGGTAGCGTGGATTTCGTTCTCATCCTCTTGAACACCTGTGGCAGTGGCATGAGCAGAGGCTTTCTGTAGACAACGGGTGCCGGTGGCCTCTTGGCATGTCTGATGATGGCGCTCCTCGGCCTCGGATGTCCGCTCTTGGCACCCGGACCGACTTCGTCCGACGATTTTTGTTTGCGTATGTTACCGGCGGAGACAGTGCGCTGCTTTACCGACCCCGAAGTCGACTCCTTCTGATGGGGCAGGTTCAGCCAGCGGTACTCGCTCTTTTTGCAACTCAGCTCGTTGCGCTCCAGACGCCGGGCTATGTCGGCCAAGCTGTCCGCGCGCACGTCGCTGTTCAGACGCACATCGACCACCACGAGGGTCTGGTTTTGCTCGAGGAGTTGGATGATTTCGCGGCTTATGTCATCGGTCAGGCCGCACTGCTGAAGATCCAGAGCTTTAAACCAGAGACTGTCCCTTATCGCGTCGATTATACCTGGGTGGGAATGGCAACTGTGAAAGTGGTCGATAAAGCTGCAGAAGAGCCTCTCGTCTTGCCATACGATCCCTACCGATAACAGCCTCGTTGCCGAGCTTGGCGTTCCCGTTGAGCGTCAGCCTCCTCAAACCCGGCATATTCTCCAGTTTGGGTTCCCTGTATCGCAATGACTGTTTCCAGGCATCGTGGTACAACGACAGCTTCTGCCTCGACAGGGCGGAGGCCAGGGCGGGACCCGAGACCCCGGTCAGGTCGCAGTGGCCCAAATTAAGGGACCTTATGCTCTGGACCTCTGCTATCGCGCGGCAGACTATCTCGCAGCCGGTGTCGCCTATGTGGCATCGTTGCAGCGACACATGCTGCAGAGACTTGGTGCCAGCGAGCCCGTGGCAAAGAACGGCCAGGCAGTCCGGGGGCCAGGGTATACCCTCGAGCTCGAGACTCGTGAGAGAGCTCGAGTTGCGCGTGCATTGGGCCAGACTGTGGGAGAGGCACTCGAGGATGTAGCGCGACAGGACAACCGGCGCCTTGCCCACTGCTCGGGCCTTTGACTCAGAGTTCGCGTGGTCGAGGTGCTTGCGGTGCTGGTTCTTGACTCGCACGCTTATCGTTCTGTGGGGCGTATTAGATATCGAGTGCCTGAGTTGGGACGGAGCACATGGTTAAGGTTCAAACCTCAGGGTGCGGTCGAGTGACAGTGAATTTAGGATGGGCGCCCAGTCGTCCAGTTTAATGCGATCGACGGTGAAGTCGAGCGCGTGGGGCAGAGTCACGCATATCGTCGGCAAAGGTCGGAGCCTCTGTTGCCGGCACAGCTCCATGTACACTGTGGCGAAGCTGTGGTCGCTCAGCACCGCCATGTTTGGCTCTGGGCTTTAGTTTTCCTTGTTGGTTAATTAAAAAACATCGATCGATTCACGCATGATTTTTGCCATATTTTTGTAGTGATGTATCGTTACTAACCTCAAAAATATGGATCGAATTAACCTTTAACTGAACGTTTTGTGGGCTTCATAACGATCGAGGGAGATGAACGGAAAAATCGGGTGTGGTGCTCGAAAAAAGGCTCGTTTACCTCGATACACTGTCGAACAATTTTTCAAGACAATGGCGCGATCCTTGATTTTCGACAACAATCAGCTTTTCGGCCGAAATAACGGACTACCCTTCCTACCGTCATTGGCGCGATTCCCGTGACTGCGTTGAAATTTACCGATAGCGACTGAAAGACAGGTGGCATGTCATTATTACGAATAATAGGGGGGGAAGGTTTTTTTCCACGTCCAACTCACCCAAAATCTGTGACGAGCGAAAATACGGCGTAGGAATGAGAGGAAAACATGGAGTTTTCACACGCGCTGTTGTTACTTTGTGGTTTTTAAAAATATAATAATTATAGAGTTGAAATGGTGTTACGGGCAAACAAAAAGAAAATAAATATTGCGAGGTGCAAGAGCGTGAGGTCTGAAGTTGGGCGCGGAAATTCAGAGAGGGTGCTTGTATATTTTTCATTCGAAAACGTCCCCCCGATCAGCAATAGCCGACCAGTGTGCTTTAACATTCAAATCTGTCGAATCATCGATTCAAACTATCTCTATATTAGTTAATATACTTGTAACGCAACAGTACGAAAAAATATGAGGCCAATTTTACGAGGGCACCCATCAGTGTGATGATTATTACTTTGTTTTAACACAAAGCATGTATGGTATACATATTCCATTTACATCACCAGTGGGTGAATCAAGTTATCGTTCATAATAAAAAGACACATTTGCATAACGGTAATCACTCTGATTACAGATGTGCAGCAAAAATAATGTAATGAACAAAGACTCGCGTAACCCGTGCGAATTTGTTTGTTGTTCGCAGGCCACCGGTTTCCTTTGCAATGGCGAGGTACGCTGCCCCGCTACCCTTGCACACCACCGCGCCAACGTCGAACTCGACCACAGCACCGTTGACGCCCAAACAGGACAACGATGATGGTAAATATCGTTGAAAATTATTTTCTACGGTTGATGGTACAAATATCGCTGGCAATTGTCCCAAGACAGCATGCATGCTTTTTTCCACTCAAACATGGACAAAATGAGAAACCAATTCAAGTTCATTGTTCAAACGAATGAGCGAGTTGTAAGAAATTTGTACGTTTCGCTTGTGTGTATGCCGATGTAGGCAATGCGTCGGAGGACAGCATAGACGTGACGAACGAGGAGCCCCTGACACCTCAGCCGCAACCGCAGCAGCCGCAGCATCAGCAACAGCAGCAACAGCACCAACATCAGCGCAACTCGCATCCGCTGCCCATTCCATCCCTCATATACAATCCACCAGCTACCGTCGAGACCGTGTACGAAGCGTCGGCGAGATTGCTCTTCATGGCTGTCAAGTGGGCCAAGAATCTTCCCTCTTTCGCTAGCCTGGCCTTTCGCGATCAGGTGATTACCATCAATTGTTTTTTTTTTTTTTTTTTTTTTTTTCAAACCATACACGGATCTGAGATTACTTTAAATAGACTAGACTCATCAATATATTAATTTTTACCACGGGCTCTTGCGACAGTGATTTACCATTTGTAAATGTATCTGGGCATTTTTTATCGTTTGGATTTTCAATAAGATAACGTGGATTGATGCGATATAAATTTTTTTAAAGATAAATATTTTTAATAAATGGCTAAAACGCACGATGCCACAACTTGTGAAGCATAAATAAAAATAAAAAAATAAAAAATAAAAAAACTGATAAATATATACAATAAACTCCGACTACAAAGTAGTTGTAACAAACGATTAATAAATACTATGGAAAATCAAAATCCTTACAAATGCATGAGTAAACAAGTATCTAAATAAGCTTGAAAATTCCTTGTGGCAATGGTCATTTTTTAGTACCAAAAAAGAGTATGCGAATTCGAAAAAAAGCCCCAAACCCAATTGATTTTCTTTTACGCGCGAATGGTAGGTATAACAAAAAAAAAAAAAAAGAAAAAAAAAAAAAATCATTGCCGAATCCCAGGTAATCCTGCTCGAAGAGGCCTGGTCGGAGCTGTTCCTCCTGAACGCGGTGCAATGGTGCCTGCCCCTCGAGTCTCCCCCGCTGTTCAGCGCCGCCGAACTATCGGCCCTCACGTTGTCCCCGCACTCGATCCATCCGCACTCGGGCCTCCACTTGACGCCCTCGGCCAAGTCGAATCAGGTCGCCGCGGACGTCAGGTACCTCCACGACATGCTCAACCGCTACAAAGCCGTCATGGTCGATCCGGCCGAGTTCGCCTGCATGAAGGCCATCATTCTCTTTCGCCCAGGTAACATTTTCAATGATAAATGAGTATCTGTTCGTTTTCGTGGTGCGTCACCCTCTTCTTGAATGACAAAATTCATTTTTCATTAAACAATAATCGTATCAACGGTCAGACCAACCATTTTATTTCCGAGGAAAAAAAAAAAAAAAAAAAAAAAAAAAAAAAAAAAAAATGTTGACAGAAACCCGTGGCTTGAAAGACTCGAGCCAAATCGAAAATCTGCAGGACCAGGCGCAGGTGATGCTGGGCCAGCACACGCGTAGCCAGCAGCCCAGCAATCCGGCGCGCTTCGGTCGGCTGTTGCTTTTGCTGCCATTGTTGAGGAACGTGCCGGCCTCGAGGGTCGAGTTGATTTATTTTCACCGGACGATCGGCAATACGCCCATGGAAAAGGTGCTCTGCGACATGTACAAGAATTAATTGATTCGTACCCACGCATATATACATACATACATACATATATATATATATATACATCATGATACACACAGTGCACGCGAATTTGGATGCAAAACATAGATATATATGTATACGTAATATATTATTACGAAATAGGTATGCAGTTGTTTGTATATAGATATATATTATACGTATACATTGTAGGTAGGTCGTGTAACGTGTTAGGGTATACTACTTGTGCGTATTAGGAGTGGTTCGATGCTGCTGTGGTGCCACGGAAGAAGGTATAATTTATGACTTGCTGAGTAACAAAAACCAAACAAATTTACACCGACGAGGAAACTATTATTTAATTGTCGATACTACTTGGATCGAATTTATTCATGATTTTTCGGGATGATTTTGACACGGCGATGTTGCATCGAACGAATCGAAAAACGCGACAATCAAACCGTGACTTACTATTTACTAATGACTCGGTAAGTCTTCTTCCTGGCGCATCGAATCAGCATACAAATGACTAAATGTGTGATAGACGTTATACAGTATTCTTGATTGACAATTTCTTTTTATCGACTAGTCAAACGTTTATTTTTAATCTATACGTCAGCCAAATGTGCTCAATCGATAGCTTAGGATTCATAGCTTAAAAAAGAAAAAAGAAAATTTTTTTTCAATCACCCATCAACCGAAACCACCCATTTTATGTACAAAAGACCGTGCTGAATCCGAATGACAGGACCAATAGTTGGCTGTCAGGCTTTCCCCGTAGTCGCATCTAAACTATTTTAAATTCGTACCCACGTAATTCTTGGCATAACTTTTTCACCTGACGAAATGAAAAAAAAAAAAAAAAAAATTAAAAACTAGAGCCTACGACGCGGGTTCAGCTCCATAACTAACGTACAATAAGGTTGGTTCGAGTCAATGGGTTGATTTATCTTTATTTTTTTTCTCTCTCTAGTAACTGTGAATGATTGTTATTAATTTTTTTTTTTTTTTTTAATATCATAATTGGTCGTGCCTAACTTTAATACAGTGCGAATAAATGAAAATATACACATGTATATCTCATACTTACTTCGATAAAAAAAGTATCTCGTAAGAGCGTCGTGTTGTTTACACAGAAAAAAAAAAAAGAAGAATAATAATATTAATAATAATAGAATTCAACTGTAATTTTCGAACAGCAGATAAGAAAAAAATCTAATTGTAGAATATGTGGCGCAGACGGATTGTGTAATAAATGAGGAGGTCCGAAACTCCGTAGCAACGAAAATAATACATAGGTGGGCCTAAACTTGACGATACGCATAACATTAAACGAGTGAAAAAAAAACCGAATCTTTTTTTCTTCAACAACTATCAATAAATTTTAATGATGAAACAAACTTCAGTATTGCGAACTACTACATATGGCATGAAAAAAATTTGTCAAAAGTCATCTTGTTGAATGAGAAAACAGGTGACGTGTTGGTATAAACATAAATAATATCGACGTCACGCGTTCGATGGGTTGTAAAAAATTAAGCGAGGAAAGATAAGGTACGATTATTCCATATTGTTGTGATAAATGACTGTCAAAAAAAAAAAAAAAAAAAAAAAAAAACAAAAAAAAAACAAGAGAAGGGTTGGTTAGCGTGCGCACGTAGGATGAACCAAAAAAATAAGCTCGCACACGCCGAAGGAGACGAAGAAAGGGCTGGGAAAAGCCGCGGGATAAGAGAGGTGCGTGCGTGCCGCAGTCCCCGGCGCTTATTAAGTTTAGTTGCTCGGCGGACCGCAGCGGTCGAGGGGGCGGAGGCGAGCTCACGTTTTCTTCTCTCCTTTTTTTTTTTCTTCTTTTTCATAATTATGAAGAACAAAGAGTTCACATTGTGCCGAGGGAGGGGGACTTTTGCCTGGATAAGGTTTTTTTTCTCCCGCGTGGCTGCTTTGTGCTTTGAAACGTTAAAATGAGGTTTTCCCTTTGCCGAGTGGCTTTTCCAATTTTTAATTCATAAGCCCATCTTGGGGCACGTGCTTTTTCACCTGCTATACATCATTATTGTTGTTAATGTGATGCAATTATTTTTAAAACACGAGTGAAAAGTTCATGCGGTTCAAGGATAGCTCTTCGTTCGATTTGGCTGATGCTCCGTGATCGAAAACTTTGAAACGAGATTGCCCGTATTGTATATAACCATTGAAATAATATCTTTCAACAAGTTGCTCGTGTTCTATAACTCTTAACTGCCATGCTTCCTGCCAAGCAATTTTTTTTTTTTTTTTTTAGAAAGTACAATTTCCAATTTATTGTTCCAATAATTTAAAACATTGATAAGAAGTATCAAGTCACGAATTTTGCAAACAATATTGTTTTGTTACTATCATTGTGCAAAAACGCCAGAGTATATTTTTCGATTTGTTTTTTGTTTTCCTGTAAATTCCAAGTCCAGCGGACAAAGACTTAAAATAGCGCGCCTCGTATAACAATGGTTTACGCAACAAGCACTTGAACCGGGTTGTTTTCATCGAACGCGAGAATATTGTCGCACGAGTCGATACTTTCCCTCTGGATTACGTAAAACTTACCGCACACCTGCGAGTAGACGCTTCTTTGTGTAAAAGTATCATTGCAAAAAACATCGATATCAAAACTCTTGGGTGTGGGGGTCTAAGATATACATATACCTATGGCAAAAGGAGGCGATCGATGGACATCGTAATGTTTTTCCTCTCGCGTTGTTAGCTCATCTCCTCGCAACGATGAGACACACAGTTTTCAGTACAGCGACTTGGCAGCACCAGTACAGTAGGTATAATATTAGTACACCTAATACATAAAGGCGAGTTGCGCAATGACCCTCCGTACCTGCCTATACATACAAACATCCACCCCGTCGCACAATACACTGCACGTATACACAATGCATCTGATTTCTGTCTGGCTCTCTTTTGCGCCCTACTGTCAGAAACAGCAGTGGTCCGTATTTACCGTATACTCTCGCTGTCTTCGGATGGATACGTGTATGTACATACTCCCCGTGCGGTTGTCTACCTCAGAGAGAGAGGGGTGGTCGTAACCGGGCGTTACGCGAACTTGACGAAAATCCGAGCAAGTTTACTCGGTCCGTCACCGAGACATCATGGGAATGAAAGACGGGAGGGGTGAACGAGAATAACATGTATATATGTGAAGAAGAACCAAGTTATTGTTGTTGCGATTTGCTAAACGCCCCCGTGATGTTACGTAATGGGAGACGGGAAGGGGACGGGAGTTATTCAAGTGCAAATATTGGCTGCTGTTTTTTTTTTTTTTAATATACTTGATGGACAAAAATTCAGTTTTTTAGAGAAAAAAAGAATTTTTTTTTTTTTTAATCGTGGGGTGTTTTTTATGCACTGCACGTTACTATTTTTCACTGAAAGATGTATAATGCAAAAG
Source organism: Copidosoma floridanum (assembly GCF_000648655.2). Next base: position 260,808 of record NW_019379470.1, on the reverse strand, counting down.
ATACAGTTTAATTAACGACAAAACCTCAGAACCGTCTTTATATTCTACCGAAATTCATCGGAGCACCGGTAGATCTCAAGCATCACCTCCCGAAAAACGTCAACAAGGAGATGGGGGAAAAAAAAAACCATCCCCGATACATCCAGCAACGAGATACAATCCAACAAGCTCAAAGCATGACCCTTTCCCCCGGCACGTAACGACTCGCCCGTCGTTTTGCGCAAGACAGCTATAATGGAAAGCAAAGACGCCCGTGGGCTATACGCGCTCGGGAAAGAGACTCCGTCGCGTCGCCCATCGGAAATTGGATTGACTTTAATTATCGGCTTTTCGCCCCTTCCCTCCCCCCCCCCTCTCTCTCTTTTACTCTTTAGCACACGCGCACGACGCGCTCCTAATGATCCCCGCTCCCGCGTTCACTGATTTTTCCTTCTGCCTCGCCATGAATCTTACCATGAATCACGCCTCGATGATTTCGTTTTCCAGCCGTGCAAAACGAGAGACAGCCACGCAACACGGCGACCATAAGGCCCGAGGCGCTCGTCGAAATGGACCAGGAACGAGCCCTGCGCGAGGCTGCGGTGGCCGTCGGTGTTTTCGGGTGAGTATACAGTTACAGTTATTATTTTTGGAATGAATTGTCAACCTCCTCGAGTAAAAATGGCCCTCCGATACATGAGAATACAAACGAAGAAGAGCGAGCCGACCTCATGGAGGCTGGAAAAGCGAGTTTGCACGCCACGTTTGATCTCGCGGTCAAGACACCTTCCGAAGCTCGGATGGGGGGGAGGGTCTCGTTGACGCGCCACGCTGAGCGTGATCTATCATGAAAAATTGCACCTTTGACCGGGCATGTATTTTATAATATGTGTGCTCGGAGTCGCGTTTCCATCCCTTCGGGTGGAAGTAATGGAAAATCCATATACATCGACCTAAGCGTCAGGAGGTGAAGTTGTATGTGGCACTAGGTGCAGGGTGTGTGTGTGTGTGTATCATTTATATAGATCACGCAACGTGATATGTGCAGCAAATATACGTATAAGAGGCAAACGCAAAAACTGTCGAGCTCGGTCGTCTGAAAAAATTCATCGATCGTTCGTGGGCGTTTATGTACATCAGTAGTATGAATATATATATATATATATCAATGGTAAATGAAAAATGCTTTTATCGAGTAGAAACAAGTAAGTTTATTACTGCAAAATCACACGTACGTTCGTTCGCGCGCTCGATTCCCTATACATATGACAACCCCGAACCGAGACTCCAAGGGTTAATTGGAAGAAATAAACGTATGCAGAGAAGAAAGAGGGATGCGCGTGTCTGCGGCTGGATGGCCAAAGCCGCACTGCACGACGCTTCGATCAAGATTTCGGCACGTCTGTACCTTCATGTCACTTTTTTTTTTTTTTTAATCCCCTTGCCGAAT
>NW_019379470.1:236931-259363 GCF_000648655.2 Copidosoma floridanum | reverse complement strand
CCTAAAAGAAATAGAACGAAAAAAAAAAAAACCACAAGCTGCAAGCAAACGCGCAGTCGTGTTGGATGGAAAACTCAGTAGTGTGTAACAATCATTGTAATAAAAGTACACGAGCATAAGATAAACCAAAAACTTGTTTCATTCGGCCCCTGAAAAACCATCCCTCGACATCCCATCCTCGAAATATCCATACAAATAAAGAAAAAAAAAAAAGGTCTGAACAAATCTCCAAACGCAAAGTTATAATTCCATCCCTATATACTGCATAGATTCCCGTATAGTTGTATATAAATGTGTACGTATACAAGGGACAAAAAGTCATTGCAGCACCGAGGACAGGGGGTTAGGGGCACACTTGCGCCCGGGCCCGCGTTTATTTATCACCCGCGCTTAATCCCATGACTTTGCCCGCCGCGGAGAGCGCCACATGGCCCAAGGATCCCGTGTATAAATTATACCGCCGTCGAGTCGTGTGTATACATATACGTATACGGTACTCGTGCAAGGGGAAGAGAGAGGCTGCTTAAGTTGTCAAAGCGCCGGGATGGGCGCGAGAGCTCGCGAAAACCGCCTGTGCGCCACCCCCGGGAGAGGTGTTTGGATGGGTGTGCGTATAATAGGGGGGCCACGCGGGATTAGAGGAACCGATCGGAATCTATTTTACCGGCAGCTTTGCCGTGTCGCTTACTGAGCGCACCAGTGACGATTAAATGCTTTTTGATTTATTTGCCTCGGTGCGAGCAAGTGCTTCGTTGTTTTTTCCCTCTCTTTTATGAATTGCTTTTGGTATTTCCTTTTTTTGGAGGGGGGGAAGGGGGGTGTTTTTTTTTTTTTAGAGAGAGAGGGGAGTTTTGATGGGGAGATGGAGTGGTGGGTTTTGCTGGTGATTGACAATGTACGAAAAGATGAGGGAATGATGAATCACTTTTCTTGCCTTTTTTACATAGAATGTTTCTTTTTTTTTGTTTGTTTTATAATAATTGTTTTAAAAATGTAAATGCAACCCATGACAGTGCCATTTTGCTGAGTAAAAGATACGCTACAGTGACAATGCAAAAAGAGAGATCAAGATACGATGAAAAAATGTATAACTGCCCCACGATTGTTGCAACAAAAGTGAAACCACAATTCCCCTCGAGGGTCGAGAGTTAAACGCTCAATTGACGATACAACAAGTGGCTGGAGAAAGGAAAGTTGGGCCACTGAAAAACACAATTGATAACAATCGCAAGCGGTGAAAAGAAAGATGAGCCGGAGCTGCACCGGCACTTTAGCGCGTACACGTATACATATATATATATATACATCTGCTTGTACATAAATATACACTTGGCATCTGGCGGCCCTTGAATCTCTCCGTATGTATATATACACACACGTGTGCACGTAGACTCTTAATACCCCAGGCTCGGTTTAAGGGGACGTGCGAAGGGGCGGGGGAGGGGGATCGATGAGGTATGGGCTTAATGCCTTTTCAATTACGATCTCTCCCCGGCACGGTGTTACTGTTATTATCATAAGAGCAGGACGCGGTACACTGCGGCACCGTTTGTCGGGGATTTGCGACGTGGATTGGGAGAGTTACGGGTTTTTCACGGGTTAAAGTTATACCGTGTCATTTGGTGTATTGGAGATGCGCATAAGTCGACGTCACGAGGTGATTTTGCATTTTGACGCGCGTAAGGTGCACCGTGGGTTTTGACGTGGATTAGGTGGTGGCGGGGATTCGATCGGGAATAATTGTGGGATTATGGTGTTTTGGGACGTCAAACGTCAGAACGTCATGATGCATCGAAGTGCTAGAGCTTATATATCGGTCTGAGGAATCTAAAGGAGTTTTTTACAGGATGCTTTGGTCGTATGGCGAAGAAAATTAGATGCTTTGAAAAATAGTGAGAAACATTAGAATCGTTGTATTAATTGTTTTTAAGTATGGAGAATAAATGAGACTGGCTTTTTTTTGCATATTGTCAAAGTCCTTCAGTAACGAGTTTCAACCTCCTGTTGAAAATATAATTGTTATGAATATACATGAAATACGATAGACTATATGAAACGTAAATTAATATTTTGTCAACTGTGATATTTATGGATTTTTTTGTATGATTCGTTGTCTTACTGTGTAGTAAAACTTTTTTTTTTTTTTTTTGTTTTTTTTTAAGTGCTTATTTAATTTATTTTGGACTGGATCAATCGACACTTTTTAGCTATAAAAACGGTTTGCATCAATTTCAATTTTACTAGGAATCTACTGTTTGAACGGGGGGGAAAGTTAAATTAATGACCAAAAATTTTCAAAAATAACATAAAAATACACAAAAACGGCACTACACGCATAAAACTTATTTTTGTAACACTAAACTTGAATCCGAAGCTTGCATCGCTCCAAAAATATTATACGTGTGTTTATTTTTGTAGAGCTAAGTAATAGTTTATGGACATGTTTTCCTTTAGTTAATTTAAATAACTCGTTTGCATGTATTTTACCTTTTTTTTTGTCCGGTTTTAGATATTTGTGTGACAGAAATGAATGCAAAATTTGAGAAAAAGTATCTAGTGTACTTTAATTTCTAATGTAAACTATTTTTTTAATTGTATCATCGCTTGCCATAATTTACACTATACTCTGACGTTTCATCACTGCTAACCAAAAGAATGAAATTGTTGTGACATGCAGTTGAAAAAAGCACGATTTGAAAGAAAGCCAATCAAAAGAAAATTCCTCCCTTATTCAACATCAATATTCATAAAAATAAAATCCTATAAAAAAGTTAAAACTCGTGGGTGAAAAAAAAAAAAAAAAAATAGCAAAGCAAAAACCTCAACTCTCTCGATGAAAACCCGATACCCGACACCCCACATCAGCGAAAGCTCACAGCCAAGGAAAAGTCGCGACTCGATAGCGAAAAGCCCCACCGCCTACATCTCGACGCGCGAAACCTCAGGCACCTCAGCCCGTCGAACTTCGATTCCAGCCGATACATATATACATATGCATATATACATATACATACAGAACGAAGCCGTTGCGGGGGCGTCCGCGGCGCGAGTATCGACTCGAGGGCGGGGTTTTCGTGCCTCCCCTTCCACACCCCTCCAGCCGGCGTGTGTGTATAGCTGCACGAAACACCCCCCCCCCTCCAACCAACTACCACCCACCGCTCCATCGGTACGTGGAAGTATATATATGTATACGTGTGGTGGCTGAGGCCGGCAATGGCGCCGGGACTTGTTGTATTTCGCTTTCGAGAGCTGAGCTGCGGAGCTTTGCAACCCTCACCCTCCCCGTCCTCTTTTCCCTCTTGCTTTTGCCACGTATACCCTCTCGGGCTCGGGACGGAGGAGACATTACCTTTCCCTCCCCTTCCGGCACCATGACGAAAGTTGAGTCTGTCGGGCTAATGTATAGGTGCGCCTCCATGAGATTTCGATTTCTTTTGGGGGAAAAAACTTTGGCTCCGTTTTTTTTTTTTTTTTTTTGTCACGGGGTGGAGCGGAGGATCAATTGACGTAGAGCTTTTTTTTGGGGGGGAGGGCGGAATGGAGTGCATGCAACTGGGCGTTTTTACTGCATCGACGCGTGTTGGATGGGTAGACATAGAAATGAAGAGGACAAAAAAAAAAGAGAGATAGACACGACCCCCCGGCTGGAGAGTAAATTAACGTTAACGAGAGAAAGGGGACGGAAGTGACTGGGCACACGCGCAGAGGGAGGAGATGAAAAGACACCACCACGAAGGAAAAGAAATAAAGTGGCGGACTCGTATACCCCGTCGCCCGAGTTCCTCCTTGGCATTCTTCCTTCGCTGAAGAAAGGAAAATGACAAAGAGTAGGATGGGTGGGTGGGGGTTTGGCTCCACTTATTTTATTACATTATCATACCAACTGCGGGGGTTGGGAGGAGGGTATAAGAGAGGCGCTCGATAAGTGGGGGCTTTAAAAGCGACGGTTCTCAAATCGCTTAAGGGTCTTCTTGTCTTTGATTACCGATCCACCCTCCCCCCCTCCCGACCCTTTGTTGTTTCGCTCCGTCTCTCGTAAAATTCAAAGCCGGATTTTCCCACTGTGCATCCAGTGGGTACGTATACCTACACGTGTACAGCTTCCGTCGGGGAGAGAGAGAGAGAGATCGACCGGCTGAGCTTGCTGGCATTTTGCGTCTCGCCGCTCGATGTGATCGCAGGTGGGGTCGACGGAAAGTCAGAGTGGGAAGTCTTTGCCAAATGAATGAAAAACGAAACGGTGGGATTTGCTTTTTTTTTTGTGTTTTTGTATTTACGATGATGAACGGATTGATTAATCAAATTGGAAAATAAATCGTATTTGCTAATCGCCCTGTATTCGATAACATTTTAATCGCCACGTGTTATGTCGATCGGCGATTTGCTTTTAAAATATAATAATACTATATTTTTGTCGCCCATCTCGTAAATGGGGAGCTCGAAATCCATATCGATCGTCGAATGATAGCCGGACGAGTATTCGCACACGCGAACAGTGTAAAAAAAAAAAAAAAAAAAAGGTACCAACGCTTATACGATCGCGAGTCGCAGAGATAAAAACAAAATTATCGTGCAATCCGCAAAAAAAAGGGCAAACACTTTGTAAAAAATGAAAAAACTAAACAATTTTCGTCCACCGCGATACCCCTCCCCCCGAAATAATCGTATTACGATATGAAACGCAAATCCCCTCTCCGCTATCATGTTTGAGCACATGCCGTGTGGCTTGTGTATTAGCGGCGGTGATGGTGGATGCGAGTATCAAAGCGAAGCCCCGGGACTTTGATCATCGCTGCTGCGAGTTAATCCGCGCCTCGCAAAATTTTCCTTGTATTTGATACTGCGTGGTGCAACCGTCAACGAATTCACTACGTCCATTTCTAATATACACATATCTGATATTTGTGGGATTTTTAGTTTGGCGAGAATCGATGTACCATTGTGATGTTTCCACTATACACACACGGGCTTAGTAACACGTGGAAGTTGATTTACATTGTTGTGAACACGTTACGTAGAGGTAAAATCACGACTGTTGGGAACTTACAATGAAAAATGCATAATTTTGCACAAAAATGTTTGAAAAAAAACACCTCACAACCTTTCTCAAGTTATTTTGTTTCGAATTTAATCTTATACTTTCACCCGTATGTTCTTCAAGTTATCAGTACACAAGAAATATGAAATAATATTGAATATGAAGGAATCTTTGTCAATGGTACTCAACTTGTTCACTTTTGATAGAAACTTGGGGTAAACAAATCATACTGAATATCATCCATAAGATTTTAAAATTTTATTTATCAAGGATTTATTCCCTCGATAGCGTCACATACGTATAGGCAATAGCTTGTAGAAGCACATATTAATACACGCATCGATAATAATAAAAAGAACATTTTTTTTTTTTTTTTCAACAACAGTCAAAATGTCGTGTGATTAACAAAAAATATTTTCTTGTTATTTTTTAAAGAGATTATTCACGCCTTTTTTTGAAACTCAAAAGCACACTCTGTTCAGGAATCTGGACGTAACTTTCGGTGCTGCAACTCGTGGGGAGATTAGTTTTATCGCAAACGCGAAAAGTATAATTGCGTAAAAGTGCTACCAACGCCTGCTTCGATTTTAACATGCCAAGACTCTTTGCTGAAAAAAAAGGTCATAAATATTCATTAAAATTCACATTTGTCGTCCAAGACGTTTGATTTTATAAACGTTACCTATGCAGTTTCGAGGACCATCCCCAAATCCTATGTGCATGCATGTGCTCCTCGAATCCACGTTTTCCTTTGTGAAACGCTCGGGATCAAACCTGCTCGGATTCGGGTAATGTTCCGGATCGTTATGCAACCCTGACAATGAAATTAACAATCGCATACCCTTGGGAATGGTGAAATCCGAGCCAGGAATCTGAAAATCCTCTAAGCATATCCGATTCAAGAAAGCTCCCGGCGGATGTTTTCTCAGCGTTTCTAAAACCATTTTCATTACTTCATTGTACTCTGTTTTCAATGTTTCGATCCTCATCTGAGTATTAAAAACTGCACAGTTAGCCATAATGTTTACCGTTAAACACCATGTCCAAATATTGCATTTCCGAAATACAATCGTACGTCAAACCGGAGGGATTTTTTTCCAGCACCGTGTCGATTTCTTGTTGAAGTTTTTGTTGTACCTCCGGATGCATAGCTAGTTCCAGCAAGCAATTGGTTGACACTGCCGATGGTGTCTCAAATCCTCCCAAAAAAAATACGAAAGCCTGCGCTGCTGCTTCCTCCATGCTCAGAGGGTCAACGTCTTGAATGAAAAAAAAAAAAAAAAAAAAAAAAAAGAATTTAGAAAAATTTGCCTAGTACAAAAATTTTAGTCACCACTGCGGTTCTTCTATACCTTCGATTTTATCATCGGAGGACAAAGACGAGTCGTTGTCTTCTATGTGACCCTTGTCCATGAGTTGCATCAAGAGGCTCATGAAATCTTTCCTTTCTATTTTCTCTTTGCGGCGGTGAGTCACCGATTCGATAAAAATCTTGTTGAAAAATTCCCGAATGTTCACACCGAAAGCCGGCAGAATTATCGACTGCAGCACTTCGGGAATAAAAAAGATGAACAGCATGCTTATCCTCCCGAAATCCAGGGCTTTTATTCCATAACGGCGAAACTGATTGTCTGGGTTTTCGAAACTGTTGCAGTTGAAACCGTAAACGGTTGACGATATGACATCCACCGTGTACCTGTGTCGGGACAATCAATGTTACAACAGTAATGGAAAACATAAAAATATATTGTATCATTGAAAAAAATTAATTTCTCAGAACTAAGGAAATATATATATATATAATATATATGTTTTTTTTCTTTTAAATAATTACTCGGAGCCACTTCAAATTGTGAGAAATTTATTTTTCAGGGTATAAACATTACCTTACGAATAAATCTTTGACGTCGACAACGTCGGTCTTTTTCAACAAATCGTCGCAGGCTTTGATCATGGAGTCGCTGACTTCTTCGAGCAGGGGATATATTTGCCTTAGCTTTACGGGGGAGAAACTTGGCGAAAATTTCGTCCTTAGTCTTCTCCATTTTGCGTATGGTTGGAAGAACAAGTTGGCCGACATGGGATCAACTCGTTTGTCCGTAAACCAGCCGCGGTCGGCAAATTTATGAAATTCCTTGATTAATATGGTTTGAATAAGATCCGGATCGTTTATCATCAAAACTGGCTTGTGTAAAAAGTACATGCCGTGAAATGGGTAGCGGCAAAATTTTACGTAAGAGTTTTTTATGATCTTCGCTGCAATAATTAAAGTTGGCCATAATTTTTTTGTATCAATACAGACAGACTGTAGAGCACATATACTTTTTTAATATATTTTTTTGCTAACAACGTAGTGGTCTATTTATGATAAAAAAAAAAAATTTTCATTTACTATTCGTAACATTTCCGACAAAATTTTTTTTAAACATGAAAAAAAAATACATTACAATTCGAATATATATATAAAGAAAAAAAAGTCAAAGTATTTAAACATTTTATTTGAAATACTTTACAATAAACTTTAATATAAATGTATATTGCACTTAGCTACCAGAAAAAGAAAAAAAAATTGGTAAAATTGTATTGCAAATAGTGGAAAACCAAAAAGTGTTGAAAAAAATCAATACATCATTTAACTATATTTTAAATAAGTTTGAAAATTTATATAAATAATCGTGCCCAAGTCCAGACACGTAAGAGTAATTTTAACGCTGAAAAATGTAAAGCACTTGCGTAACGATTCAATGACATATAATTACCTAAATGTACCCGTCCAAAAAAGTATGAAACCGGCACATTGCCCAAAGGTATGGACGGATTATCGTGCGGCACATTGTATTTTTTCCAGTAATTGTAAACACAAAATTTCAAATAAACGTAAATCGCGACCAACACTGCGCTGAGAAGCATCAACTTTGTATCTATGAACTGAAACATGGCTAAAAACGCGATGAACACGAAAAGTCAATTGCCGCATTTGCAGCTGTATATGCTCGCTGTGGTGTCTCAGCGTCTACTGACATGCAATCCAAAGTTTTACAGATTTTGGCTACGCGGAATAAGTACTTACCGGCAAAGAAAAGTGACGCGATAATCGTGGACTCTTACGTGTATACATTGTGATGCACTCTTGTGCCCACGTGATATGTTGTAACCCCACTGTGGGGCAGAAACTGCAGCCATAAACATACCGATAAATTATGTGTTTATGTACAAACTGTTTACACCGCTAGGTCAAGAGGATTGTTCGAAATTTCGAAAAAATCGCGGCAGTTCTGTTGATAAGAATTTGAACAACCCAATCCGTATGTATTATAAATTGTTCAGCCAACGGTATTAAACATCGCATACACTCTTAAACAGGAAAATAGAAAAAAACTGCAAACTGTCGAAGGCCACACTTTGCAAAACGTTTTCAACACTCCGAGTCGAACATTTTATGAAAAAGAAAAAAAAAAAAAAAAACATGCAAAACAATACTCATTTGCCTTTGTTGCAAAGTATTATTTATCATGATTTTTTTACTTCACGTGCAGCGGGAAAAATTTATCGCGAATCTGTATTGTGAATAAAATTGATACCACCAAATTGACTTTTAAATTACACAAACATGTACGTTTATAGACAACACACAAAACGAGAAAGAACATCGCGTTATGTCCGGTGATTGTAGATACGACGAAGCAGTCAATTAAAGTAACAATGCATTGTTAACGATCAGAAAAATGTATGATTTTTGTACAACTATAGCTGTATTCGCTGCAACTTTTTTTCTTGTTGCATATAGCTGTGTGACATACTATAGATATACACACTGAGTCTGGTTGGTCTAGTTATGTGCAAGTGTATCGCAATGCAAATAATTATTGTACCCAATGATCCAATATACCACGGTTTCAAGCCGTAAAGCATTGTGCCACCGGTTAAACATACTCAAATTTTCGATTCGCTAAAGTCGATACAATATATTCCGCAAACTGTCGAGGTGGTTGTTTTTTAAATGCTTTTTAATACGATTATCATATACATGATAAAAAAGCATCTCAGACAAGGACACAACTGTAATCCCACGTCTACTCGATGGTAATGAAATCATTCAAGTAATCGATAACTTTAATTTAACACGATGAGTTACATTTTTAAATTGATACATACATGAGTTACATGTTGAAATTCATTAAAGTAACTGTAACGTGAACGTGACGTCGCATTGCCAAAGACAAAGCTATAATCTTTTCTTTTTTTTTTTTTTTTTTTTAAAGATAAAAGACTCGCGCGTGATGAAACTTATTTATTCGCGAATCAGCAACAAACGTACGTATTTTGGTAACGCCGTCTGTTGATTAAGACGTACTTATTTTGATAATGACAGCGCTGGTGAAAATAAGAACGACGAAGCAGCTAAAATATATCTCAAACGGGTGAAAAAAAGAAAGGCACACATGCCTCGACACTTCATTAAGGAAATAAAAAAAAAAAGATATTCGCGCGCTCGACCCTTCGCCGTTAAATATATATACGCACCAGGGACCTTGTGCATGAGCTTGGAATGCGTATATAGCCGTAGCTACCAGAAGCACGAGGGTGGGCGGGGTAAATTTTTCACTTCCAAGTCGACGACGTTTGAGAAATCAAGCTCTCGGCTCACGTAGCCCCCGACTTTTCCCCTCCGCTTGGGTGTGTCTTTCGTTTTCTCGTTTTTCACTGCCCACGTCCCTCAAATCCTGGCCGAGAGAAGGAGATTGCCTAAAAAAAAATGACTCGGCCTTTTTAGCATTCGGACTGGGGTTCAGATAATATATACCTACACGTATGAGGAAGTCGGCGCTCGATAAACCCTTACGTTATCGGTTCGGAGGTAATGGACTCGTGAAGCGGCTCTTTGCACGTGCTCTCTTTTCATTTTGTTGCGTCAAATTTTGTTTTCCAGCTGATTATGCATGGTCTTGCATATGGAAGCTTGCACTGCGAAACAAACAATCGTGTGACATTTTACGCATCGCTTTTCGGGTTTTTTTTCTTTTTTCCTGATGGCACAAATTAAAACGAATTAAAACTGATAGGAAGAATTTCCAACACGTGCTGTAAATCTTGCGACATACTTTTTCGTACGTTATGCACTCCAAAATAAATTTTTCCCTGACAAATTTTACATCCGATATAACACTGCCATCAGTTTTTGACTGCATACTTGCGTATGAAAGATAAACATTGAATTTATTGTATTGCAGTACAAAAAGTTATGCACAATGGAATTTTTTAAATTAGAATGCAGCTCTTACGTTTGTACGAGCATGAATAAAAAATAATTAATGGAACATTGAATTTCGTAAATATCGTATGTAATACAGCAGTCATGAAAAATAGTAACGTTGTATCCCCCTTCCCAAAAAACAAAAATGCACTATAGTAACATTCATGGTAAAAAGTAGTTGCAAAAGTAGAAGCACGAGCGCCCGTTGCACCCAATTTACTCTTGTATGATTATTTTTCTTTTCCGGCAAGCTTTCATCAAATTTCGAAAACAGAGGCCAGCAAGCTCATCGTACCCGACACGCCTATACCCATGTACAACATTATGCGAATCGAGCTTCCAATCGCGACCCAAAGTTCTCCCTTGTATAATACTCATGGTATGTATACACCAGGCAAAAGCTCAGCAGCAACGGCCAAGTTCTCTGGTCTGCCTCCCTCATCCGGCTCTCCTCCAAAAATCAATAGATTCAACCATCAGCTAGCCACCCACCCACCACCAGCGGCCATCGTCCGGCGCCTCTCTCTCTCTCTCTACTGTCCAATGTCCAGCCCTCCTGTGCAACGTGAAGTATATATTATATGGATATTGGCACCGCGTTCATTTACGTACCTACATTTGGTTCCCTCCCGTGGTTAATATTTTGTACACGAGACGTGAATGAAAAGAATTTTAATATGGAAATTAAATCACGTGCATAAGCATCATTTCGTAACCATATGGGTGAATAAACTATTTTTGGGCGCACAATATTGTTTTATCCCTGTATATTATATGAAATGGTATAACGTTCAAAGGAGGTGTAACTCGCCGAGACAGTTCCGGAATATATACATGTACTTGGGGAGTACAACGCAATAATAACAATTACCCGTTCCTTTTTAAGGGCTCAAAATCGTAACTTCAAAGACTCTGGCACTGCGTCTCGTTTGGGTATACATGGCATTGTTTGTTGGAGACGAAGAAAAATAAAGGATTGTCGTTGTTACATACGTGTTGTTGAGGGGCCACAAGCCATTAGCCGGTGAAAATTGGTGTGAGCGCTAATTACAATTTGCCCATGAGGCTCCCTGTTTTGTCAGTTGAGCTTTTTTTTTAAATTATACTGTCTCGATTTTTTTAGCAATTTAGTGGATCGGAAAAGATGTACCGATTTCATCGCATGGTTGTTTCAATCGATATATTTTAACCGATCGTTGTCTTCGTCTGCATTTCGCCAGGTTGGCCATTTATTATAAAATTCATCCTGTGTTTTAATATCCATCAACTATTCACTTTATTTATACACAATAATCTTACGATTCAAATAGAATTGCACTTACCTTCACGGCGTTGGTAAACATATTATCTGTACTCGGCTTTCTATCACGACGTTGGCAAGTGTATTCCTTACGTTATCGGTTATCGACGATCCAATTACCAACAACTGCAATAAAAAAAGACATGTGCACAATTGGATGAATTGATAAAAATTCAAATACGTACATACATAAAATTGTAAAATATCACAGATTCTTGCAATGTCGTTCGTTAAAAAAATTACAAGTTATTTTCATACGTTAAAAAAAAATAGCAAACTTTCAAGTTGCGTCCATAAAAACCAATAAAATTGACGGTAATCTGAATACTAATAAGTACACTACAACTTAAATGCAGGAGAATATTAATACTTATAAAAGTTACAGCAAATCCCAAGTGCTCCTTCCAAGGAAAAAAAAACAATTAAGCAGCGATAAGTACCAGGAATAATATTATTTTCCTTTCCAGCAGCTGTGTTTATTAAACAGATAGTTATAATAACAAAATGAAAAAGAGAGAAAGTAACATTTCCGATGCACTATATATTTATGACGTTCGTCGTCCTGCAGTCATGGAACTGCTCATCTTGTAGACGATCGTCTTGTGTGTGTTATCAAACAACAGAATATAATAACAATGTATCAGTTACGCAAAAAAAGAAGAAACCGAAGCAAGTAAACAAAAAAAAATAAAAAAACAACAACGCATTCCTTTCTGCATAGTGTTGTTATTTGTGCGACAGTATCGTGCAAAACGACGATGATATCTTTGCTGCCTCCCCATCTCTTCGACGATATACTGTTACTGTTATCTCCAATAACCCCTTCGCTATGTTAATACAATATCTATACGTACTTGTAAAAAATGAAATGCTGACCACGGCTGAAACTCGTTTCTCTCATTTAAGCATATCATTTCTATTATTTCGCTCTCTTTCGTTTCTTTCGTTCGATTAATGAGACCAAAGACGTTTCTGTTATTATTCCTCAACTACTTACAAGAGGCTGGAGGTACATACTTTAATTAACACTTGATCGCGAGGAAGATGCCTTCGTGCGCCAGCGAACTGTCCAAATCGCGTGAGTACCAGAGTTTCCGGAGTTCGGTGCCCCTTCGCAAAATTGTCGTCGACACTGATGGAATAAAGGTTAGTTTTTTAAAAGGATTTTTTGAAACAATTAAGCTTTTGATAAGATCGGTTATTCCCCCTCTTTAATTTTTTTACTGGTATAAAATACGTTTACATTTTCGTTACATGTACTGGATTTTGAAATTGAAAATGCCATGGTAATTACAAAAGTGTAATGAACTTGTGAAAATTAAATTGTTTCTGTGAAGTCCATGAAGGACCCCTTGATTTTAAGGAAATTATTTACATATCCTACAATAATCTATAATATGAACATCAATTGCAGGGTTGGAAAATATACGATTCTAATCCAAAAACCATAAAATGCCCACTCATTTGTCTTCCACCAGTGAGTGGAACTGCTGATATATACTACAAACAGATCTTGGGTCTTTCTGCAAAGGGATACCGAGTTATAGCTGTAAGTTTTTATGCATTATTTAACATTTGATGCATGAAACACTTGAATCATTTTTTTTTTTTTTTTCAGGCAGAACCACCTGTTTATTGGAATGTCAAAGAATGGTGCGATGGCTTCAAAAAGCTATTGGACCACATGGGATTGGATAAGGTTCATTTGTTTGGAGCTTCGTTGGGTAAATTTCTATTTTTAGAAACTACGATTTAATTTCCCTACAACGTAAATATTTAATTTCTCATGAATAAGTGCATGTACATGAATTACCAATAAAACATTTCCATTCTATAGCTTTTTATTTTGTACAGGTGGCTTTCTTGCCCAAAAATTTGCAGAACTGACTTCACACTGCCCAAGAGTCGTTTCACTAGTATTGTGTAATTCCTTCACGGATACCTCAGTGTTCAGCTACAACGATTCAGCTGCTGCGTAAGTAGTAATAAATTTACTAATTAAACCCGTAATAATAGGACTAACTGACTTTATGCACACATATGTTTTAGATTTTGGATTATGCCGTCGTTAATGTTGAAAAAGATGGTGATGGGTAACTTTGGAACAGACAAGTTGGATGGAGAAATGATAGATGCCATTGATTTTATGGTTGAAAGGGTACAAAAATGTGATTTGAATAAAATTTTAATGATGAATCAACCTAATTATCTAAAATTACTAATAATTTCAGTTGGAAAGTTTATCTCAGTCAGAATTAGCGTCCAGGCTTACGATTAACTGTGTAAGTAATTATGTTGAACCACAAAAGATTTGCCACTTGCCTATTACAATAATAGACGTCTTTGATGAATACGCTTTATCTAATGGCGTGAGAGAAGAATTGTACAAATGCTACCCAAGTGCTAAATTAGCACACTTAAAAAATGGTGGAAATTTTCCTTATTTGAGCAGATCTGCAGAAGTAAACTTACATTTGCAGGTATGGTATTAATGTTTTTATAAAGTATTAGTGTACATGTGTGTAATACAAACAATTTTTTTTAGATTCACTTGAGACAATTTGATGGAACAGAATATGCTGCTTCTAAAAGGCAACCTTTTATCGATGAATCCACTTAAAGACTTTTATTCCATTCTAATTTTAGTAATAAATAACAAGTTATCTACTATGTAAATAATTTTTTATACCACGTAACAGATTCATATTTACACTTTGATGAAATAAAAAAAGTATCAATAAAAAACATGTTTTTGTGTATCTGATTTTTCATAAATTTAAAATAGTCTTCAGTGGATTTTGGTCCTAACTTCTACTGAAAATAACTGAATACACTTAAAAACAGCTGCAATCAATTGTCTTCCAGGCATAGATGTAAAACAATTTTTTTTTTTTTTTTTTTTTTTTAATTAATTTCTGAGAATGTTTTTGACTTATCTTAGTAAAATGTTAGTCGTGTAATACAACCTCAAGAACTTTAATTAGAAAAATTGATTCAATAACGTACAGTGAAACTATATTAGCAAAATTTCATTTTAGAAGAGTTATCAATTAAATAAGTAATTTTAAATTTTTGTAATCATAAAGTATTTACAGTAATAAACCGAATAAAGGAAAAACTATCTGTGCACATCCTATAAACTTGCCGCAAACAGCACAGAAAATGTCTACTTTTTATTTTGTATGTATAGAATTAGTAGCGGCTGGTTTATAATTGATTAAATGGCACTACTATGAATAGTAATAATTATTTGGATCAGCGCCATCTAGCGGTCTTCATTTTTTAGCGAAAAGTGGCCTCTAAAATTCTCAATCAGAGCAATCAGGCTTAGAGCTATTTAATCAACTACAAACCAGCCGCAACTTATGATAAAGCTATAAAATAGAAAAATAACGATACATGTGTTTTTGGCGGCAAGTTACTAATTGATTTTCTACAAAAAAATCGACGTCCTATGCACTTATACTATTAAAGATGCATTTTCGAGCAAAAGATAGATTGTCAACTTGCCGCCAAAAACACACGTATCGTTATTTTTTCATTTTATAGCATTATCATGAGTTGCGGCTGGTTTATAATTGATTAAATGGCTCTAAGCCTGATTGCTCTGATTGAGAATTTTAGAGGCCACTTTTCGCTAAAAAATAAAGACCGCTAGATGGCGCTGATCCAAATAATTATTACTATTCATGGTAGAGCCATTTCAATTATTATAAACCAGCCGCAACTGATCGTGTGGTTGTAAAATAAAAAGTTAAGGTTGTTTGGGCTGTTTGCGGCAAGTTTACATTATATCTTTTACTTGAAAGAATTAAAGAGAAACAATGATGCATCCTCTGCAGGTATGTTGAGCGACGTTTCAGTTTACTTTTCAAGAAAGTTAACTTAAAAAGCTAAAAAAGTTAATTAATGCCATCAACAAAAAGGAGCAGACTATCCAACTCCATTAAACGTTTCGACCATCAATAAATGAACACGCCATTGTTTGAGAGCAACAATGCAGTAATTGAGACAACCGACAACATTTGCTGGAACTATTTGTCTTCTTGTCCATCATTAATTCCTAGAGGATTAATAATTGAATTGTGATAGCTTTGTTTCATTAAAATGTTCTCTATCTTGAAAATTTTTTAGCATCAATTGGGGATGAATGAAATAAAAATAAACTGTTGAAATATGCATTAAAAAGAGTTGATATCTTTATTCAAAACACTAATAAGTGACAAGGAAGTTCATACTAATTATCATTAAAGTATACAATAGTATATAAGATAGACAAATAATGGGATAAAAACATCGTTCATTCAGATAACTCAATAAATATACTGTGTCAATGATTTACATGCATAAGTATATGGCTAATAGTATGAAAAAGGAAAGTCAACACACTTTTTTTCTTTTAATATCTAATGCGAACGATGCTCCAGTTTCTTGATGAATTTTTTTTTGCAATAAATTATCACAAAATTGTTGAAAAAATGAAAAATGTTTTTAAATGTTCAACTTTTATGTTATATCTACCATTGAGCTGAAGATTTCAACAATCAAATCTGGTCTTGTAGCTTTTAGCTTTTTATATCCTGCTGTTTCCGTCACTTGTGCTACATTCAAAGCAATATACTCCATGACCTTTATTTTCAATGTGCTGGCATCGTGATCATCTGCTGTCAACAAAAGGCTTGAAGCATTGGAAATATTTAATCCATGGAGGAAATTGTTTTCACACATAAGTTTCAGTCCATTCAAATCAAATCTATTTGCAGCAGCTAATAACTCAAGAGTATTCGATTCAAGATTTTCAACTTTACCACTATAGATGTAATTTAATATTTCACACATCACCTCATAAGTAAAACCATTGATTTCTCACAGTGCTTCAGTCACACGAAGAGTTTCCTAAGAATGGAGCATTACATCTCACCAAATAAAAAATATATTTAAGTATTACAGAGAAGTAAATTTCAAGTGTAATAAAGAGACAAAGAACCCAACCTCCATTTGTTAACCGCCAATTTTAAATTTGCCGCAAACAGCATAAACAACGTCAACTTCTTATTTTACAACCACACGATTAGTTGCGGCTGGTTTATAATTGATTAAATGGCACTACTACAAATATATGGTAATAATTATTTGGATTCGCGCCATCTAGCGGTCTTCATTTCTTAGCGAAAAGTGGCCTCTAAAATTCTCAATCAGAGCAATTAGGCTTAGAGCTATTTAATCAATTGTAAACCAGCCGCAACTCATGATAATGCTATAAAATGAAAAAATAACGATACGTGTGTTTTTGGCGGCAAGTTGACAATCTATCTTTTGCTCGAAAATGCATCTTTAATAGTATAAATGCATAGGACGTCGATTTTTTTGTAGAAAATCAATTAGTAACTTGCCGCCAAAAACACATGTATCGTTATTTTTCTATTTTATAGCTTTATCATAAGTTGCGGCTGGTTTGTAGTTGATTAAATAGCTCTAAGCCTGATTGCTCTGATTGAGAATTTTAGAGGCCACTTTTCGCTAAAAAATGAAGACCGCTAGATGGCGCTGATCCAAATAATTATTACTATTCATAGTAGAGCCATTTCAATTACTATAAACCAGCCGCAACTAATCGTGTGGTTGTAAAATAAAAAGTTAAGGTTGTTCGTAATGTTTGCGGCAAGTTTACGTTATAACTTTTACCCGAAAATTGACGTCCAGAATTATAAATATTCCATTTATTTTATATGGCTTATTAAATCGACCATATTTACAAAATCACTATACTTAAGACCTTTTACCATAAACTCATGGAAGCACAGCCCTTTAACTTTATAGATCCAATAAACAGTTAACATACATAATATGCACATTGCAAAATTTAGCTTCGTTAATCAATATAAATTAGTTAGAACATGATAAATAGCTTTTCTCTGTTGTATGATCTTTTTCTTCCTTTGTTCGTATATATTTTAAAATTATCAAACTAAAACTTTTATTATTATCTTGGTATTTTATTAACAAACGAAATATTATTTAACTGCAAAATTAGGTAATCCAACATACGATCGTTAGCTTGAAAGAAGTCAAACAATGTCAACATTTCTTTTCTTCAACACAATTTCCATAACTAAGTAGTAAAAATTGTAATTAGTATAAATTGTAAAACTACATGGAGCAGACTTGTGAAGCTGGTGCACATAATTAACATTAAATATTGATATTTTGCAACCATTTAAGGGCTCAAACGATTAGTGCACACACGCATACACGTTATTAATACAAATGTTCAATGTTGTCTACCTTATACTTTGTACTTGTAGTTTTGCACGTGTAACATTTAGATGATGGTTGTAAATGTTGACATTTTAATTGTTGACAAATCCTTATGTTATATTCAGTTATGAATCTTTTGTTTCAGCTCATCATCGTATCAAATTTCCACTTACACACCATCATTGCCATCATTATCCAGTCCATTATTACAGTCATCATCGTCATCTAGTATATGGATTTGTTATTGTCCAATTGTTTAACTAAGTATCATGTAATTTATTGATAAGTACGTAGGTCGATTATTTTTAATACAAACTGTGAGTTGAAAGAAAATGTGCTAAATATTGTTATTTAACTAAACTGCATATTCTGAAAATAAAAACATCTATGATGTCAAACCAATAAGATTTTAAAATGAAGGAAAGGTCTTATGCTTGTGAGATAAAAAAATAAAAAATTTTGTACTGTTGGTAATTGCTGTTTATTTGTTTGGGCATACGAACACAGCTCGCGGTTTTTCTCGTTTACGTAGGAAAATTATCATCATATACATTTTTAAGATAAAGTTATTGGCTTGATGCTAACGCTTAAAAAATGAATGATATACTTACAATGTATTAGGTTCTTAATAACATAATCAAAATAACATTGACACGTACATTCATGTATTTATACACGTAAAACTTTTATTTTTATTCTACGTATTTTACCGACTAATAAATCCTCCGATATTTATCTCTTATGCGTACACGTGAGTTATTATTAGAATCATTAAATTTTTATGCATAGACTTATAAGTGTAAATTAACTTATGTATGATATTTCGCTTTTGAGATGCTTCGCGCATCCTCGCATTTTGCCCTTTTCGTCTGTTATACCAAACGTGTCCTTGTTTTTTCTCAATTCTTGATTTTATATCAATAAAATCTATTTGCGTACTCGTTGAAAATAATGAGAAACGTTGGTACCTGATAATAGAGTTGGTAAACCCTTTATGAAATAATTTTTTTTTTTTTTTTTTTTTTACAAAATACCATTGAATTGCTTACAAAAATTCCCGTGTTTTTGGGAGCTCCACAAAAAAAAGAAATCCCACAGTCATTAGTTTTAATTTGTATCTTAAATAATTTATTGTTTTCTACGTTAAGCGCGTGTTATTGATGGTTTTAATAAATCGCGACCTACTATTTACGGAGGAGGAAAAGAAGGGGATGTTGGTACACTTTACAAAAACACGGAAAAAATGTGTATCGGTGTAGAGTAAGAATAAGAGAAATAATATATAATACAGCGAGACTCTTTGAAAGTACGTATATAGTGTTATTATTATTCTTATCATTATTATACAATTGATTGCGTGCATCGTCACGATATAGTATTATTTATAATTTACATGTACAGTTTATTAGAGACAATAATATATTATAATATAGGCCTCGCATAAGTGTGAATACAAAGAGGGAGCGTACAAAAAAATAATCTTTCGAGTGTAAATAGTAGTTTCGACATCTACAACGCTGCCTTATACTTACATAATGTATATATTACATATAAATGTGTGCTAAGTTTTAATTTCCATCATTTTTCTTTTTTTAAGCAACGAATTGAATTTATTGTTTATTATTGATCAGATCGAGCATGATACATACATTTTTACGAGTAAATCTTATGAGACATCTAATGATTTTCATTTTCAAGTAAATCTTTGAATCTTTTCAGCTCATTACAAACATGCCACTCCTTGGAATAATGTCACTAACTCTGTTCAATGGTTTTTTGGATAACGTGATTGTGAAAAATAATATAGTTTACTATATTAGCATCTCGTGTCGTCAACGCCAAATATACATTCGAGATAATATGTACACATCAGAGTTGTGCCAATAGTTAAAATGGTAACAAATGTAGGGAACACGTGTTCATAACGGCGACATATGAAAAAAAAGATATCTACAAAACTCGCTGAATGTACACGAAAATTTTTCTACATTACTTTGTATGGAACACATCGGAAATGTGCCATATATCTCGACGAACAAATGAAATCATTGGCTAATGAAGGTGTATGATAATGGCGCGCTACATACAAATATAAGACTGCAGAATGGAGATACATATTGTTATGAGGAAGACGAGAAAGGAAAAGAAAAGCTCGTAAAAAGATGGAGGAAGAAGAGACAGAGTTTTTCATACAGATTATAACAATTATAAACTCGTGCTCTCGTTTTTTTTTTTTTTTTTTTTTTTTTTTTTTTTTTTTTTACTTTAAAAAGTGTACGTAGTACGACACCCTTTTCGTTTTGTTACATTATTATTTTCAACTTTCACAAATATAAAGCGTACAATATTCGATTTTGTTTTGTTTTTCTCGATAACTTGCTTGCTTTTTGTCTTTCTTGTAAATACTTATTATACTTATCAACTATAGTATTTATGTACAAGCGGATATAATATGTATCGCGAAGAGCGCTGCAAAAGAAAGAACCAGTCTGTCCTCGAACGAGAGTATTGTGGAACTTGTAACCATATATTTTTTTTTTTTTTTTTTTTTCAAACATTTTGTTCATCATTTATTACTATTAATTCAGTACTAATAATTTATTACCATTATCTCGCTTATTTTAATACGGCTGCCCTCGTCAATCGAGCTAGAGACGTGTGTCCTTTCTTTTTTCGGCTACGACCTCCTCGAACATTTTCTTCAACTTATATACTTAAGAGATTACATACGTGTTTGTTTTATACAGGTTTTTTTAGCTAATCAGTCTTGTATCAGAGGCGTATATGTATGTACGTACCTACATCTATTTATTTATTCGCTTATATTTCATTTATTCTCTCAAATTTATATTGCGCGGCTCGCATAGTGTAATGGTTCAGTTGATTTTTTTTTTCAGATGTACTTTAACTTAATAGTTCCCTTTCGAATGCCTACAACATTCCTTATTTCGATTGAATCAAAAAACGCTAATGCTGTATTGTACGTATTTTCAAAGGTTTAAAAGAAATTTTGCTCACATTAAAAATGAATGAGATACTTTTGGGATACAAAAACAGAAACCTTTGAATAATCGTGTTCAAGCGTTACAAGAATCATGACTTCTCTAATCAATCTTGACTCTCAACGGACTTGTAAACAGTCTGTTGTCGAAGGCGATGAAGAAGATACAATGACGCAAATTGAGAGAAAAAGTTACTTTCATAAATCGTGATTTTCATTATTTTTCTACGTAAACTGTATGATCTTTTATTTTCATTGATTTGCAGGGTACTCTCAGCACCGAGCAGCCTTTGTTTCAAAAGCAGCCTTCTAATCTTTACGTCGATTCGAGCTGCTATTTTTAAAGAAAAAAAAAAAAAAAAAAAAAAAACAACCAATTGATTAATCGAAAATTGCTTTGGTATTCGACATCAACTTTTGCTTCGTTTGAACTTAACAGTGATTAAATGTGAATGTGAATAGTAACTCGAATTTTTTGTTTTATGTGACTATTTGTAATTAAAATATAAATGCCGTTTAATAATAAAAGAGATAGTTCGAGATTCATGGATAATCAATTTAATGATATGAGGAGAACATTTTGTTGTAGTAGATCACTTGAAGATCCATGTGAATTTTAGCTTTTGGTAACAATCGATGAGTCAATTGTTTAACCATAATTCAAATGCACGAAGCTTATTTAAAAAACTTTTTTTTATGATTAATGAAAAAAAGACCGTGTGGTGGATAACCATAAGCTTTGTGAAAAAAAATTAAAACAAAAAGTACCACCAAAAAGCTCAACGCGACGCACTCGTGAAAAGGTTGCAACTCAGCTTGATTCAATTAAATTTCTACAAAACCTTGACATAAACAGAAAGCGCCGGATTATTTTTCATAAAAGAAAAATTTTACCGGGGAAACGAAATTTAATCAAGCGTCAGATGAGAAGCGTCTCTTTTGCTATACGTGCAATGATCAATTCGCAACCATTTCGTAGTATATAATACATATGTTTTCGTTAGTGTTTATTGTACTAAAAAAAAAAAAGAAAAAAGATTTTCCTAATCGATTAATCAGTTCAAGCGAGAAACGCTAGTAAAGAAGTTACGCATATGCGTGTATATGTTGAACAATGAAGAAGGACCAGCGTATCTTCTCGTACCGCTCGCGCTCGCATTGTCGTAGTTTTTGCATGTTGAATAAATAATTTTAAAAAAGGGATACAAGTATAAAGAGAAATTCGTGTTATATCTGTTTGTTAAAATATTCATATTATTTATTTAAAATTTCAATTACTTTTTCGCATACGACAACACGAGCGCCATTTGTTTAGGTATTCATTTATATTACAATTATCGTATCTCCGTAGGATTTTCACATTTATTCTTCAAATCTTTATTTAATGAACACTTTGTGGAATTGTTGTGTCTGCTTTATTATTATTTTTATTATTTTTATTATTGTTACTATTATTGTTATTGTAATAATAATCATATATTTTTCTACACCGACTAATTGTTGCGAAAAACGAGGATTTTAATAAACTTTATTACATTCTTGTTGCTTAGAATTCTTTTTTTTTTTTAATTTTTCTTG